>RCAB01000031.1:22606-282453 GCA_003640385.1 Setaria digitata
ACTATTATTATTATTACTATTATTATTATTACTATTATTATTATTACTATTATTATTATTACTATTATTATTATTACTATTATTATTATTATTATTAAATTATTATTATTTGTTATTTTTACCAATTATTTTCATTATTGTTATTAATATTTTTTTCATTGACCTCTATTCTTATTTTCACATTAGTGTCTGCTCATTTATAAACTTTTGCTTTTTTATTTAACAAACAAACAAACAAACAAACAAAAAAAAAAATTGCGGGCACGGTGATTGTGCTGCTCTCCCAAATTACATTATTAATTGCAATATTACATTTCAATTATTTTCTTTAATTTGCACTGATAATCTCATATTTTGGCTTATTTCGCAGTACTACTAGTGTCTTTTTTGGTTGATCTGTGTTTGCTTACTTTTCCTAAATCTAATCTTAATCTTTTAATTAAACTAAATCCAAAAATATATTTCTAGTTGAGCCCATAAGGCATTTTAAGACATTCTGTTTAAATGAAAAGACTGAATTTTTAAAAAATTCGAATCAGTTTTCAAAAAGAATGAACAAGAAGAATTGGAAAAAAATGGAATAGAATAAATGCTGCATTTATTTGTTCGTCTTACTAATTAGTGTTTTATATACATATAATTAAAAGATTTTCAGTAATTAAAAAATTGGCAGTATATATATAACATTTGATAAATTTTAACGATGGATTTTCGCAACAAATTATAGAAAAAAATTTTAATGTTTACTTAATTTTTTTTTTTATTTTATAAAAAATTTAATTTACTTATTTTATCATTTGTCGTAGACAACACCAATTACTAGGAGTTGCAACTTATGCTTGTTGAATGTAATAGTTTATTATTATTAGATAGATATATTTCGAGTTTGCTTCTTTTTTTTTTTCTAATTTCTACCCCTTCATATACTTATTTTGTTAAATTACAATAATTTTTATCATTCATTAGACTAAAATAGAGAAATGCTTTAATATCTTTTTAAAGTTTGCAAAACTGCACTTTTAATCGTAATAATTTTATATCAGAATAGACAAGCACATATTGCATCGTTGAAATTATCAAGTTATTGCCACTTTTGTGTTTGTCAACGTGCTGAACGGATAGGTGTCGCGATTGTAAAACTGAACTGATAGGATGGACAACAATGAGCAAGCAAAATGTCAAATATTGTGCTTCAGTAATAAGAAAGAAAGAAAAAGAAAAGTTTAATGTTGATAACAGAATTCACTGTCAAAATCAAATTTCGGCAAATAAATGGAACGATAATCCAGCAGTAGAAGACTGTTAGCTTGGGATGCTTTACTTTCTCTCCATTGCACCAATTTTTATTTTCGTTCATTGATCATTAATTAAATCAGTTATGCAAAAAGTGATTCTTGTAAAATGATCTTAACTCATTTTTTTTTTGACCTGAATAAGTAGGCCAAGAATTTTAAATTTTTCAAAATTTGTCGTTTCTATAGCATAATGGTCCAAATCAATCATGTATTTTTCACTAATTTAGATATTATATCATATTGAAGAAACGCATAAAATATTATTTATTTGGTAATTTCAAAATTACTATTTTTGAAATGAACACAGTAAAAGAGCAATAACACTTGTTTGAAGTTCAGTGCAAAGAGATATTGTTCGTGTATTCATATATACGAAAAATGATGGATAGAAAAAAAAAAAAAAAAACATCAAAATTTAGTCATCGTGATTAAAAACTGAGTGTTGTGTGTGTATGTTGGTACTGTTTTGCGAAGTGGTTGAATTTTTGAAAAGTTTTTTGCACTCTTTTTTATCATTAAATGTTATGGTTCAAATATTTCCATTAATTTATTTCCATATTATCAAAAGAACGAATTAAGTTTCACTCAGTTTCAGTTGTTGCTTTCAAACTTTTTTTTTTTTACTTGCATAATCATTCTCTTCCTACCTCCGATAGTTTAATGATTATTTAAATTTACCTAAAATGCTCACTGTGTTACTTGATTCTTATTTTTAGGTCTTTGATCATTGTAGTCTTCAAAAATTTCAGATAATTGTGTAACAGTCAGCTTTTTTCTGTAATTTGAATATTTTTGATATTTCAATTAGTTTTTAGCCCATATTTCTAGTGAACAATAAGAGCGGAGGAAAGTTTCGGAAGAGGATGAAAGGATATAAGAGTTGTGCAAAGAGTTCGCATGAATTTTAATGAAAATATCTCATGAAGGTCAAGGATAACGAGAATCATCTGTTTTAGACTCTCGTTGACCTTCAGTTTTTTTCACTACACAGATTTTTCTGCTATTAAATTGTAACATTCCTCTGGACTAAACTTTTTTACCAAACGCCCATAGTTTATAAAGAGCATTTGATTTTTAAAATCTAAAGTCTTTTAATTATCAGATCAATTTTGCCTTAAATTTTAAATGAACTTGTCAACTAAAAACGGAATCTGAATGGAATATAGTTAAAATATTGTTTTATCCCTTTGACAGGTGCAGTTATTCCCAAAAACTAATAGAAGTTCAATTCCTAGATACGTACAATTTGAAAAAAAAAAAAAAAAAAAAAAAGCAGAAGTGTTTGTTCTGTTCAAGTTTGTACAAAAAGTGTACGACACATGAAACAGATCATTGAAATAAGGAAAAGAATCGAAAATTCAACAGAGAGGAAATATTTGCCTATTCGATTCTTTTTCTGTCGTGATCTTTAATTGGCAAAATGATGAAAAACAAAAAGATGCAAAATTTTGCACATTTTAAATTTCATACTAAGATAGAATTGATAAGTTCATCATGAGCAGAGAGTTCGGCTTACTTCAGGCGCTAAACTAGTGCAGGCTTCGAGAAGAAAAGGTAAATAGTACCGCTCTTCACCTTGCTCTCCATTGCTTGAATGATTGCTTCTCCTCTATTTTGTTTGCATCACTTAAATAAAAAATATTTGTCTTCTGCGCATTTCTTTTCTTCCGGAAAGGCTTCTGCAATGTAAACCTAAGCATTACTCAATTCATCCATTGAGACTATTGCCATGTAAGGTTCACATAATGACTTTGATTTATTGCCTTTCCCGATCTTACCCTGAATTTTTGTTTCAACTGCATGTTCATTCCGAATATTTTTCAATTATATATTCTCATAAAGTACTAAATTATAAGTCGCTTAAATTAATTTCTAAAATTTCTTAGATTTCCCTTGCTCTAGTGCTATAACAATGAAAATTTCTAAAATTTACAATGCCATTATACATATGGAATGACAATAGTAGTGGGAGAGTCCCACCATATATTAGTTCGTTACAAAAATTCCACTTGTTGAGGATCCTAATCGTATAGAGTAATTTGATTCGGAAAATCATTGTAGATTTATTCTGGGACTTAAGAATCGGAAGTAGGTTTCGCTTATCAATGGGATCGTTGTATCGATCAGAGCAGATGCGATTCTGCCAAATGATTATCCAGAAAGATGCGGCATTTTCTTGTGTTGCTGAGCTTGGCAAACAGCCCTACGTCCAATTTAAGGATGTATTCTTTTTTGGAACAATTTTTCCTAATTTTCAAAGTTCGTGAGAACTTTATTCAGCGGGCAAGCGTTGAATTTCATCATAGGGCATTTACTTGATAAATTAATATGATAGTCATTTACAAACTCTGAAAGCTGGTCTCCCTTCTATTATGACTTCACAATGTTGATCTTTGTTAAATGATTTCAGTTTAAAAAAAAAAAAAAAAAAAAAAAAAAAAAAGAAAAAGTTCCAAACAAACCAGAAAATAAAAAAATTGGTGCTTGGAGAAAATGAAAATAAAACAGTAAATAATTAATAACAATAGTAATAATCTACTCATAAGTGACATAAGTAATTAATATAATTATTGTACGAATGATTAGAGAATTTTTAGCTAAATGCTGGAGTCAATCCATTCCAAAGAATGTATCTTCGCGACATTCAACGGTTTGAAGAACTGGAACGGAAGTTGAGTAAGTTGTTATGAACTAAATTCAAGCAACTACACTCCACGTTTTTTAAATGTATCGAATTTTAGGACTTTCAGATGTTGGATGAAGTTTATTCTTTAGGATTTCTTGATGCCCAAATACGGAAAGATGATATTGAAGTTAATGATGATGTTGATGGTGATGATACATATGAAATACTGGCGCCACATCAACTCAATGAACTTGAGGTAATCAAAATTTTACTCTTTTACCTCAGTTAATAGTTTAGTTTCTTATTTTGGTCTTTTCAAGAGAAAATAAAAAATTCCAGTTCATTTATTTAGATAAATAGAAGAACAAAGCAAATTCTATTTTCCGCCTTTAAATTACTTCGTACATCTGTAGGAGATTTCAGAAAAAAAAAAGGAGAAGAAGGGAAAGCAAATTTCATTTTACAGGGAACACTGATTGATTTAGAGCGTGATGTAATCAATATGAATGAAAGCAATATACTTTTGAAACGGAATTATTTGGAACTAAAGGAATGGGAAGCAATCCTGGAGAAAACTGATCACTTTTTTGAAGAGGTTGGCTTGATGTAGAGCTGAAAATCATAATTATTCAGTAAATTTCATTTGTTTATTGCAATTATAATAAAATTATCAATTTACAAACACTGTAATTTATTAGGTAGAAAATCTAGGTAGTTCAATCTAAGGATTGTTAAAGTTGAAATCAGCTACTTGTAATACAAACTATTAAATTACCGTGATTGCACTTTTTTAAAACATCAGTGAAATGCTTTATTTGTAGGGTATCAGTGATGTTGCTATGCATGAAATTGAAGCGGTGCAGGAAGAATCTGCATTTGTGCTTAAAAGTGGAAAAGAGCCTATTGGGTTAGTTTCTGCTATACTTGAGACAAGTGATTTACAAATCTTACAGCTTAGAACAATTTTAAATACTGATCAAAGCGAAATCAAGACCTGTTTGCTTGAAGTCGAAAGACTAGAATTAAATCTTCCAGTAATTAGAAGTACTATCAACTACTTTATATGAAGTTTATCTCTAAAATTTCTATAAAAATAAATTTTTAAAAGCTTCCAACTGTCGCAGTCAAATTTTGCTTACATAATTTAAATTCGGAATAGATATTTCTAAATGAAATTATTGAGCTTCGTATATTTCATAACTTTAATTTTAGATTTTTGGCAGGTGTCATCAATCGTGATCGAGTTAATGCTTTCGAAAAAGTTTTATGGCGAGCTTGTCATAAAACGGCATTTGTACGTACTACCGAAATTGAGGAGGAATTAGAGAATCCTGACAGTGTTTGTTTTTAAGCTTTTGCTATGGTAACTGAATTATCACTTCATTACTTCTTATTTTTTAAATTTTAATTTTTATTTATAACAACAGAATCTTTGTAAGAATCTTTCTCAGTATAGTTTTTCACTCGATTTTCTATCCATTTCATTCCTATCATTTTGTATCCAACAATTTAATTTCATTCTTTTTCTTCGTCATTTAATGGAAATTTCTAACTATTAATGATAGTAGCCTGAAAATTGCAGGGAGAAACATGTTTGAAATCGGTTTTCGTGATTTTCTATAAAGGTGATCGTTTGCGAATCATTATTGAAAAAGTTTGTGAAGGATTCAAAGCCAAACTTTATAGTAATTGCTCAAAGAACAGTAAGGTCTGATTAATTTGTTTATAAAATTATGACAATTTTAAAACCTTAGTCTTGAAATTTGAAACTCCATTATTTACAAAGGAAGTATTTACAACGTTCTAATTCTATGTTAAATTTACGGTACAGATATTTGATAAATAATTTCTTAACATTTAATGTGAAATTCTGTTCAGTTTATTTCAGACTAATTTTATATGATATATCAAAATCTCAAAATTTGAAGGAGATCTGAGCATAAAATTCTGGGATTTCAGGATCGTCACTCAGCAGCACGTGACGTGAAAGCTCGTATATCTGATATGCGTACAGTACTGGGTCAAACGCAAGAGCATCGCCATAAAGTGCTTCAGGCTGCTTCCAATTCTGTCCGATTGTGGCAAAAAGAGGTTTATAGTACTTTGGGTAAAGCTGTGAAGTTTAGAATTCATTTCATCCATGATTACTTACATTTTCAGGTTCGCATGCAAAAGTCGGTCTATTACACGTTAAATCTTTTTACATTTGACGCTATCGGTAAATTTTTCATTGCCGAATGCTGGGTACCATACGCTGATCTGGAAAATGTTCGTGTAGCTCTTGAAAAAGGAGTGGTAAGCTGTATTAAGCATCAGTAAATCTGTTTTACTCAAAAATACTACCTGTGAAAATCAGTTGCAGTTACTATCTGTGATGAGCTTAATGTTAAAAAAAAAAAAAAAAAAAAAAAAAAGAAAAATCGACTTATTGATCGATTTGTTAGATGTTAAAAAAATTACTTAGTCTGTAAAAATAATAGAAAATCTCTAGAACAATTTCTATATGGGTTGAATAAATTCAAATACTAATTTGTGATTGCAGAGGAAAAGTGGTAGCAGTGTCAGGCCAGTTTTAAATCTTTTGGAAACTACGGAAGAGCCACCCACATATAACCGAGTTAACAAATTCACGAGAGTCTTCCAGGCTATTGTTGATTCATATGGTATTGCCTCCTACTTGGAAATCAATCCCGGTACGACTGATGTTTCGAAAAAGCGAAATTGATTAACTTCCGGAAAACTTTGTGGATTTTAGCAAAAGCCATAAAAGTTACTGCATTTTCAGCACCTTACACCATTATAACATTCCCATTCATTTTTGCCTGTATGTTTGGTGATCTTGGACATGGTATTATAATGTTGCTTGCTGGTTTATGGATGGTACTTCGGGAGAAAAATCTTGCGGCACGCAAAATCAAAGATGAGGTGATACTGTGAAATGATCAATAAATCGATAGATTTGATGAAATTGAGCTTTGATCAGTTGACAAATACTCTCAAAAGCTATATTTATCAACTTATCAAACATTTTAATAAGAATTTCCAGATTTTTAATATGTTCTTCGGTGGTCGTTACATTATTTTACTTATGGGTATTTTCTCGGTTCATGCAGGTTTTCTTTACAATGACCTGTTTGCCAAATCATTTAATTTATTCGGTTCCAAATGGCGTAATCCGTTCACGTAAGTTTATCCCAGTCTTTAGCTTCATTTATTGTAACTTGAAACCTCATAACGACCATATATTAGAATACTCCTCTCCGAAAAGTTTGACTCTCAATTAATCCACAGTTTCTGTCTTACATCAACAAACTAATATTGCTTGGGAAAACTTTTTCCAGTTATGAAGAGATTGAATCCTGGGACAACCAATCGATTCGTATGAACAAAGAAATAATGATTGATTTGCCACCATCACAATCATACATGCATGATAGTGGACCCTACTGGTTTGGTGTTGATCCTATATGGAATATGGCAGAGAATCGATTAAACTTTTTAAATTCATTGAAAATGAAATTATCCGTGATATTGGGAATTACCCATATGACATTTGGCGTATTCTTATCGCTGCTAAATTACATGTATGTTACCAGATAAAATTAGCCACAACTTTTTTAAATCCTATTTGAAAATGGAGCTTATGCTGAAATCCAAACGAAATATAACTTTGACTAGGTTCTGCAAAGCTGAGTGTATTAAATTAATCTAATTTAAATCCATTTCTTCCATAAATTTTTGATGATTAGAATTATTGAATTTATCCACTTGTAAATGCGCAAGTGAGGTTATTTAAATTTAGACCTGCCCGATAAATTTCAGATATTTTAAATCAAAAATTGAAATATGCACAGTGTTCATTCCACAGATTTTGTTCATGTTCTGTATCTTCGTCTATCTATGTGCACAAATTATTATCAAATGGTTGTTCTTCTGGGTGCGAGAAGAATACATCTTTGGCTTACTTTATCCAGGGTCACATTGCGCCCCTTCTCTTCTGGTAATTCTTGGCTATTTTTGGAATTGAAATTTTTTAAAAAAACAAATTTTCATACTGAAATGCAAGATGTATTTTAGATCGGCCTGATCAATATGTTCATGTTCAAACATCGTCCACCAGGATTCGTTGATGAATCGGAGGTCATTGCTAGAAATAATAATCATGTTACATTCGCTGAGTGGCCGAACTGTTATCTGGGCGAGTGGTATCCTAGACAGGTAAATAACTCTTTTATGGTATTGCTCAGCTTGGTTTTTAAATTCGCATAAAATTTTCCAGATGTTGTCCAAATTAAAATAAATTTCAGTTAACTGTTGAAGCAGACCTAGTTGTGATAGCTGTAATATGCGTTCCAATTATGCTGTTCGGTAAACCAATTTATTTCCTTTTGCGCCGCAAGAAGAGAAATGCTGTTAGCGATAATGCTGTAAGTTTTGAAAGCTAATGAGAAATCAAGGAAAGTTTTTAATTACGCAGTGGTTAAATTGATGCTTATAATAACCGTTCTCAGAAAGTAGAAATATTCTCCAATGATTTCTTTAATCACTTCAGTTGGCCACTGTCAAGAACAACTTTCCATAAACTTATCACTTGTTCAGCTGCTTCAGCTTCAGACAACCGCCTTTAAGATCGTATTTTTTTCCCGTGCCTTCTAACGGTCTCTTCAGAAATCTTTACCGCTCACATTAAATTTTTATAGGTTGTATGGATGAACCAAGAAAGCGAGAAAGCAGAAATAACTCTGAGTGAAAATGGAAGTGGTTTAAATAAAAAAATGTGGGAAGAAACTGCATCCGATAGTGAATATGAGGGAGAAGTAAGTCATTAGTAAAAATCAAAAAAAAAAAAAATTACATATTATTTTTCCTATTAGAATCTTTTGACATTTTTGAATCTATAACTCGATATCAGGATAGAAAGCTTTGAAAACGGATTAACAAATGGTACTGCAATTTTCTGAAAAGATTTTACTTTAAGTCTTTTGGGGATGTTATGGTTCACCAAGCTATTCATACTATTGAGTATGTTCTTGGCTCTGTATCCCATACTGCATCATATCTTCGATTATGGGCTCTATCGTTGGCACATGCCCGTAAGTGATCGGAATCATTTTTCTTTCTTCTTTTATACCAGTTAATATTAGTAAAACTATTTTTTCAAACTATTCTATCAAAATTATGAAGAAATTTGAAAATGATACTGGACAACTATTATTTTATACTATTTATATCAGTAAAAATCGATGCTTACAAAATGTTTGAAAACACTTCTGTTTCTAAAAATAAATAATTTTAAGGATTAATTCGACTGATTTCATTCATGTTTTCCAAGAGATGAAATTGTTTTCAGAAATTTTTTTCCAGTGGCATAGTATTCCATTAATATTAGAAAATAAGAAAAGGATGGAAAGGGATGGATCATTCCAGGCTTAGCAAGTCGGAGAAATACTGGCGCTGATTTATTTCACAATTTCTGGAATAGAACTTCTTATTTTACAGAATTATCGGAAGTACTATGGGAAATGGTGCTTGTACAGGCTTTTAGCATTTCTGGCATTGTTGGTTATATCGCTACTTACTTAATATTTTTTGCATTCGGTATTTTAACCGTTTCAATCCTAGTCCTTATGGAAGGACTTTCTGCCTTTTTACACGCATTACGACTCCACTGGTATGTTGTTACAAATTTAACTGGACTCTAAGTAATAGACTACTTCAGTAATAATACCAACAACTCGACAAAATAACTACGAATTGACCGTACTTCATGTAGAATAATGAATTTTTCCAGTACCGAAGATTATTTCAGGGTTGAATTCCAGTCCAAATTCTATCTCGGACTCGGCTATCCCTTTGTGCCTTTTTACTTCAAGGATGTCCTAATGAAAGCAAATACTGGTGAAAAGTAAACTTAATGCATTATGATTATTAGTGATAAATAGACTTACTATTTTATATTGAATCATACATTTGGAGAAGTGATAGGAGATAAGGTCAATGAGTATTGTGCCACTCTGATCTACATCCCCTCATTCTCATGAAATTCCGAAAAAAGAAAAAAAAAAATTACAACCATAACACAGAATACCCCGTCTTCATATAATCAAACATTTTGATTGTTGGAACTCACTGATTCCAACTCTGCAATTTTCTGAATTAGAATTTTTAAGAATTAAGTTGTCCTTACAAACTATGCAATGTTTAACCAGTTTCATTGCTGTATAGACATGGTGACTGTAAGAGATACAGTTCATATACGACATATACTACTAAAATCCGAAGGAAGCACATCCACTGAACAATTGATTCATGAGACAAGGCGAACAGCAGCTTCATCTGGATATGACAATATAAAAAAAAAACCATGGAACTGTAAGCAAAACAGGTGACTTTTAGAGTTACGTTAAACTGTGTCAGACGAATTGTTCCGACTTGACTTTTTCCTTCTTCCTTATCACGCAATTAGTCATCTTCATTTGAGATCTGTTAAAATGCGAGTATCACTTTCATTTATATTTTTGGGAAAAAAAGCACATTCAGAAGGGACTCACATATAAAGGGAAACAGTGGAGAGTTATGGATTATAAGCACCGAGAACCGAAGTTTGAGCATAATAAATTACAAACGTGAATAGAAAAAATATGAAAAATAAAGCGTACATTAATGAAATTTCTAATCAACAAAACAAAGCAGGTGAAAAATGTATAATGTAAGCAGAGACTGAAGGCGCTATTGGACAATACAAACATTTTACATAACTATTATAGCTTGAAATTCAAAAAACTCCCAAAACGACCTTGAAATCACACACATTTTGAATATAGCTAACCAAGGATTTAAGAATCGTTCCCGTAAATACGACTAAAGATTCTAGAGCTTCAATTTAGCTTGAGCATGACGCACTGCTGATTCTAGATAAAACGCATAGTCCATGGAAGAGCCACATGACAAATATCCAGACTTACAAAATGATTAAATTTACAACCTGGCAAATATTTATTGGAAACTGGGAAAGAAATGCAATTGGGTTCTAAAATAACAAAAACGAAAGAAGTGACTCATTTAATGATAAATTAAGCTTGCAAATGAGACGCTAACAATTTTTCACATCAAGACAACAAAATATACTGGAATACAAAAGCTAAAAATCAGATCTGGAATTTCTATCACCCATTTTTTCCGTATCGGTGCACGCTGTGAAATTCTGATTTATTTTTACAGATATGCAGATAAAAAATGACTAATTATTTAATAGCAGTAAATCTTAGTTTTTGGAAAATAGGTCCTTGCTGGTAAATTTATGGGAATTACGCTTGTTATAAAGAAACAGGGAAATCGTGATAACGACACAGTTGTGATATGTGGAAAAAGAAACCCGAATAATACACATAACTGTAGCAATTTAGTTATTATATATATACTTCATCTCTGTGTAATGATATTATCAGGCACACTTATAGTAGCACTTTTGTCTTTCAAAAAAAAAAAAAAAACAAAAGAAATATTCACACCGCCTTCAAGATGTATTCAAGGAGAAGCTCTCGATTTAAGGTCAATAACCGATACAATATACACAGTGTGGGAAACTATCGTAATATGGCCAAACACACCCACACTTGCAAGTGCCACATCATTTTATCACTCCGCAGATTTCCTATAACTACTAGTATCTATCAAATAAACAAACAAATAAATATTCACAACTCATGGCAATACTGGAAACACCAAGAATTTGAACTGACTGGCCGATCAATAAGCAGCTCTTTACAATAATATTACAAATAATATAAAAATATAAAATAAAATAAATGAATAAACAAGTAAAAATAAAGATAATAAAAAGATAAAAAATAGAAAATAGAAAATATGAGGAGTTTTGGATCGCCAAAAGCAACAATGAAATTGCAGACATTCCGATGACAGTTTTCATGCACCTACATCACGGAAATAAGCGAGACGTAATTAAACACCAACGCCTTAATTACAACTGAATCTTTACGTCCTTTTTACCACCAATTAGACGGGTATTTCACACATATGACAAGGAAGCATATATCTGACTCTTGTATAAAAATTAAAATCATAATCTATAAAACAATTTCATCAATAGCCAATAAAACAGAAATCAGAACATTTGGAAGATTTGTTGGCAAACATGCAACACTATTTCCATAAATCTATCGAAGTAATCAACCATCAAAAATTGTATATCATCACAAAAATTTTGAATGTGAATGGTTAGAAAGATAAAATAAGTGGACACAGAGCATTGATAATGAACAAATTAAAGGAAAGCTCTATGCTTCACAATTGCCTCATTGAAATAGAAATCTAATTTATATACAGAAGCATAAATTATGCAAACAGTTTGAATCTTTATGAACAACCAAACTTTAAGTAAAATACTGTAAAACTTACTAATAAAGCAGTACGCCTGTCTTCGTGAAGTGGAACTTAATTTCCACTATCACTACAGAGACTTCACCTCTGTTGCTGCTTTAGTTCCTTGACTGCACGTATATAAGCAATAAGTGAACTTAATGGTTTTGCCATCTGAATAAACGGATGTCGCAACAGTTCTTCAGCATCAGCTCGCTCCTCCTGTTTTACACATAGGCAACGATCCAGAAAATCATTAAATTCAGGAGAGAGCGAATTCTTTTTTTTCACTTCCGGCTTTCCATTTTGAGCTATCAAATATATTGCCTGAAATAACGGAAAATATAATAAAGAATATAAGCATCGAGAAGGTTATTAGTTCTAGTAATACTGCACTGATGGAACATATTCAAACGCGGTATATGCAAACTAAGCCTTAGCTAATGCTCTGAACACACGTACATATTTTCAAATTCGAACATTGGTTCTCTCATACGAAAGTATTGCATGTGCCGAAGAATACGTAAATAAAATAAACGTCATAACAAATCTGGGATAAGAATAAACGAACTTTAATCGGAGTCTCATAAAGATATGGCGGTTCTCCATCCAACATTTCTAATGCCATTATTCCAAGCGACCAAATGTCTACTTTATAATTGTATTTTACCTTATTTACGATTTCAGGAGCCATCCAATACGGTGTTCCTACCATTGTTGCCCTTAAATGCAGAAATTTATTACCACAGTATTCATTTCAAAATCATTTCTGATAATTTGATACCAACCTTTTCGATCCAGGTTGAATCTGAGCACAGAAGCCAAAATCTGTCAACTTTACGGCACCCTGCATTCCAAGCAAAACATTGTCGGATTTTATGTCGCGGTGTATGATACTGTGGCTAAAAACTTCAAACATAATAAAACATGGCCATTATAGCTATATTTTAATTATATCTAATTGACTGCTCCTCTTCTTCGCACTTACTACAAATAAAATAAAGATAAGCTGCATGAAAATCACTTGACAAAAAAAAATTATTTGCCTGTGTAAAAATTGAAGAGCATTTAAACATTCTTTCAAAATTGCAGCAATTTGACCTTCATCCAATTCAGTTTTTACAACAACATCTGTTAGGTTGCCACCCTCCAAATAATCCATAACAACCCATAAGTCGTCCGCATCCACCAGAAAACTATCGATGTAGTTAACAAGATTCTGTAAAACGAACCGTAAACTGACACCTTATTGCAAAAAGCGTTTGTTGAGCTCAGGAGACAGGAAAAACATATACATGAAAAAATATAGAATTTATGTGATGACCTGCTTAGAAACAAATAAATATTGGAAAAACAAAAATTAGCTCCTTAGGAGACGAAAAATTACTTCATGCTTATATTTCTGCATCACTTTAATTTCCGTGAGCAACAATTCCTTCTTTGGCTGACTTTTGAATGCCATACGCTTTACAGCAACTACTTCACCCGTAACCTTATCACGTGCAGTATAAACATGCCCCGATGCACTAAATATAAAAACATGACAGAGACACACAAATTTCGATAAATAATCCAATCGAGTAAAATATCTTGTGTCGTGTAATCCTAGTAAAAATTTAAAGGCATGCCTCAGTTTTAGGCTGACATCAAAAACGATCAGTTATATGCTTGTCTTTTACCAAATCATCACTGGCATTGCATATTCTTTTATCCTATTTGCGATGAAAATTTGAAAAAGCTAGACTTCAATTTTTTTTTAAGCTTCTGAAAACTTCATATTATCCTCTAAGAGACGCATATAAATCATTTCTTCCTAATTAAATATCTTATGCCTTCCTTCTACAGCTTCAACACTTACCCTATGCCAATCTTTTGAAGCAAGTCGTATCGATCTGTTGGATTACCCGCATTAACTATTTGTTTCAGTTCTTCCAATATCTACAATGATTGAGAATGAAGATAAATTTGAAACGATCCATTGCTACGGAGTCTAAAACTTTGAATGTGTCTGATATCGCGTGAATAACCTTTCCAACTTCCTGGTGATAAACAAGATACAACTGTTATGCTTACTTCTTGATCATTAGGTTTCTGCCGAGATTTATTGGCGACTTCATCAGTTCCTTTATCATTTGTTTGTGCTCTCTTCCTCACCTGAACCTGAAAAACGGCGATGAATTAATTTGTGCAAAAATAGTTATCTTAACTTTGAAGTTTGTAAAAAAAAAAATGCAATTTTCGTTTGTAACAAGAAACAACATGACCCACAAACCAGGTGACACATTTCTGAGAGACACACAAATTGAAAACTTGTTAACGTACGTTATCACAAACTCCATTGGCCGTCTCTTTAGGATCAGTTCTGGTGCTATTTTTACCCATTTTGCTTTCTGATGGAACATTTTCCAAATACTGTGTTGTTACTGTCACAAAATCATTTGCGGTGTTCTGCTCAATCGCCACGCAAGGATCAGCATCATCGGAAACCTTAGAGGATGATTCAGACCCCAAGCTATCTCGAACACCTTGCTGTGTTGTGAACTGCTCGCCGAGTGAACAAGACGGTTTTAAATGCTGAAAGCAAACCAAAACTAATTTAATTATCAAGGTAATCATGTGAGCTCTATCAACAAAAATCTTAGTAACAAGAATCCTACAAATAACATTGTGTCTTTTAATCTTACATATCTTCCTCAGACTCAAGTCATTTATGACCAGAGCCATTTTTTTGAATCGAGTTAAATAAATAATTCTATAAGAAGATGGTTGGTCTCGAAAAAATTTACAAATTCAAGCAAAATTTTCACACAATCGATTTAAAAAAAAAAAAAAAATGGTATTGTTCTTTTCAAATCTGGGAAAAAAAAATTATAATTGCACGTCCTTGAGAATCGTAAATAGCTAATCTTACCGCCAACTCGTTCCCAATGAAATCGATATAAGCGGAAAATGGTGACATGACGCCAAAAGTAATACGAGGCATAAAGGGGTCACACATTTCCTAATTCTTGATGAGTGAGACTGGTGCAGAAAACCTATCAACGTTAGGAGGCGAAAAAAATCGCTCAACTGACGAAACAACCGACTTTAACGCCAAATGATATTATTTGAGGAAAATCAGTTAAAATAATGTACAGAAAACAATTAAACAGTATGCTCCAATTGCAGTCCTGAATATTACGGATATCAACTAATTTTGGTTATAAAAGACCAATCTCGGCTAACACCTGAATATACAATGAATGCGTACTACGAGTCACCATGATAAATAACTCACAAAACAAGTATACCAGACCTTTTCATTTAAACGGTGATACGTCATGGGTATGGGAAGTAGCAGTTATGTAGAGCATATATGAACTGGTAATCAATTTTCAGCACAAACATGTGATTTTTCTTTCAGAATCAGAATCAGATGAAATAAATTAGTGCCCTTAAAATAACATTAGTGCACACAAAAAAAGCAAATATTCACAATCACTGAAACGTTAACGATACTAGTATCATACCATGAATGACACCAAAAAATCTTTTCTCTCCTCCTCTTCCTCTCTGTTCCTTTACCCACTCGTCCCAGTTTAGCTTCCATTCTTTCTCCTTTCTCCTTCCTTATCTTTGCTTGAAATGTATAGAAGGTGTAAACGATGCGAAATTCGTGTCACACATTTTTGTGCAAAATGGAGAAATCTAGTTCTAACATTATCACCTTCTTTGTTCTCCCATGAAAATATTTCAGATAATAAATGGTTCAGCTAATTAAAATACCACTATCAAAGTGAAATGAGCGATATCAAATGCAACTACTACAAATGAAGCCTTATACCTTAGTGATTTTCTAAGGGAAAAATCATTACCTCTTCGCCAGCTTCTTAATGGATAAAGCGATAAATTCTAGTAATGCGCATGCAATTAAACTATCACCATAGAAAAGGTGATAATTGGATAACTAGACAAATTCTCGCTTTTCCTCTTTTTATTGGCAATATCTTATATGTCATATTAATTTTAATTTTTCTGTATAAAAATAGTGGGAAACTTATCAAGAACTCGTACTCCAGGTTAGGTTATTTAATGACGCATATCGGAAAATTATAATTTTCAATTAAATATTTCTTGCTATTTTTACATTATTCTGACATTTACGATGGATCAGATGAGATTTGCGATAAATCGAGGACGATCCCAAAATGAAAAGGGATGATACTATTCTTTGTTCTATTGAAACTAATTAATTTCTCTCCATTTTCTAATTCTAGCTGCTCACTTTTCCACAACAAAAAACACCAGAATGGTTATATGAATGTGTTCCATTAAGAAAGAAAAATATATATATATATATATATATATATATATATATAACCATAATTCCTGCTTTCTCATAAGAATGACACAGTCAATAATAACAAGAATAATTACAAACCGCAGGTTTTGGTGGTAGTGGAGGCGGTGTTTTTCGAGTGCCGCTTTTTATTACTGGTTTGACAGATGCTTCGTTCGGCGAAGCTTCAATACTTCCTTCAATGGTCATTGCGGTGCTGTAAAATGATAAATGATTAAGCTAAAAATAAACTATCGAAAATCAAGACAATTAAAATGGAAAATGAATTGGAAACGGAGTTTTCCTATATACAAAAAAAAAGAAAAAAAAAAATGGATTTCCTCTGAATTAACTGTCATCGAACGGTAATTGAAAAATTTGTAATCATGCACTTATGAGAAACTGCTATTTACCTATTTGAACATCGTGATGGTGGTAATGGTGGCGCAGTAGGATGCTGTGAGTATCGAGGGGGTATTATCGGAGGTGCGGTGGCCGTAACTTCACTAGTTGCTGTGGATGGCATCGTCGTAGGCATCTCTGCTGAACCATCACTTTCTGTATCTCGGGATGTTACTATAAACGGGTATATATATATTTCCCTAAACATGAGTACATGAGCTTTTGTGAGACTGAAAAAACTAATTCTTCCGAACCGAATCTATGATACCCCGAGATTACATCATGTGTTCCTCGATTTTTGAGGAGACTTATAAATTACAGTAAATTAAAGTATTACTGTTGCCCATATCATCCGTTTTGGCTACTGGCTGGGTAGGTGCTGATGATTCCTCATCATTTTCGTCGTCAAATGGTAGCTGAGAATTTGTAATCATGAACTTTTGCTTGTCAGCTTCTTGTGCCATCACAGTTTTTGCATAAAACTTCAATGCTGACACAACTGCAGAAGGATTTTTCTTCTGATCGGCTTCGCTGCAAACAATGGGAACTAACGACAGTACGACCCACTCAATACATTTTCATATTTCAGTCTGCTTAAAATGAATAAGTCTGTATATTTCATGATAAATTTGATAATTTCCAACACTAACCTGATATCACGAAGCAGTGTGTCCATCCAAGGCTGCGGCAAGCCCGTGAATTTTTTTCCATCATAACCGACATGTATTCGATGGACGGTATTATAAGGCGAACTGATTTCACCAGGTCCAGAATAGTATGATGATGAAGAATTGACCTCATTGTTGTTTGAATTGAAAAACCGCCCTAGTATATTTCTTAGCCGGACCTGAAATTACGGAGTTAGATTTGGCAACTCATTATTCACAGATCTTTAATGAACGCTACCTAACTGCAAAAAAAGCCGGGAAAACCGAAATCGAAGAATCATCAGAACCATATGGAAGATATGATATGGAATGGTTTCAAGAAAAACACAATTATAATAGGAAACAGATTCTAACACATCTTTACTTGCTAAAATTTCGTAAATTACACTGACTTCAACCTTTAACAAGATGCAAGTACATTATGCACTTCCCAGAATCATATACAGCAAATATTTTCGACTTCTTCGGGACAATACCGTCATATCTCCTCCACATTTACCCGATAATAAATTGAGCTTTAATTCAGAATATACAATTCGCACCTAGCTAATTTAAGAAAGCTTATAAATCATAAATACAACTTACCTTTGATCTATCCTTCTCGCGCGGTGCAGACATAATCGTGCCGATTTTCCACGATATGTCCAGGCTAGAAGAACAAAGTTGGTCTCACTTACTTTATATTTTTTGAAAAATTTTAAACGAGCCAAATGAGGACAGCCCATTAATTTGGTGGTCGAAATTCAAACCAAAATTTGAATGAAAAATGAGTGAAAACATTGGCATTTCAAGAGGACCATATGGTCAAGGTTACAGCAATCGATAATATCTGGGAGAAAAAGCCAAGAATACGTCAGAATTCAACCGCACCCATTTACTAAATATCCAAGGTCGCACTGAGGTGGGGAAGGCAAAGGACATGATTACCCCAACGCCTACTCGAAAACTCTAAGTCCAAACTGTTCATGTAATATGCGGCCGTAGGCATGAGTCATAGCTCTCAATGAAATATCTATGATTCACCGTACTTTTTCTCTTCCATTGGGAATGTAATAAATTATTAAAAAAAAAAAGATGACGAAGTCGACTTCTCATTACTCATGGCGATTGATTTAATTTTCAGAAATTGTTCATGTAGTCAGATGCTTATTATAATTTGTAGCCTGATAATCTCCGACTACCAAGAAACGAGGATGGATTTGACACATGAATCGGAACCTTTCTGTTCAAGTCATGCAAAAAATTTTTCACTTATTTTTGGTGTGTCATGAATATTTCAGTTCTTCTATTGTTTCTGCCCCTTTGGGAGCCTGTAAATGAGTTAACGATATTTTGGTATTCTCATTTTCCTAAATTTCGAAATGTTTATGAGTTAAAATTTTCCTTGTGAAGGATGTGTTTGACTCATTTGAATGGTAAGTGAACCGATTCTACATCATTTTAAACGTTTTTTTGTACAAGAAAACTAAATTGTGCTATTATATGATAACGATAATGACTGTTTTATCAGATTTCCATAATCGACTCATCTATAATTAGAAAATCTGTAGTAAACTTAAAGCCTACCAAGTATGTTTAATCTACCAAATCAACTTCTCTATCGTTTCATTATATTTAGCATTCGGATTTCGCTGACGCATCAATCCTTTTTTTTTTTTTTTTTTTTTTTTTTTTTTTCTAACTACTACCGTTTTCATCATCCAAAAATAGAACAAGTGGGGGAATTAGTCTGATCCATTGAGTTCATTATTTTGAAATGTATAGTATCGGGAAAATCAAGATCAGGTGAACCTTCGGACGCACTGGTGATAAAGTGACGTATGAGCGTGAAGCAAAGGTAATAATGTCTGCATCTTACCTGTCTTTGTTCTTGTTTGCTAAAGATTTTGCAATAAGCTAGTGAAGTGATAATTTTTACTTCTCAATCTTTCCTTTGCAGGAGGTTATGTTATTGATTACAGGCAAATTCTATTTGTAGAAAACCTATTAATAAGACTCTTGAATTTATAATAATTTTACGTCATTTTAGCATGTAAACAGAAAAGGGAACATTGCTAATGAGAAGAAGATAGAAAAGGACGAAAGAGAAATAAAGTATTCCATATTTAGGTTCTCAGTACAATAAAATTTACGAGCGTAATGATTCGAGAATTGCTGGGTCCAGTAAAAGAGGAAGCTTCCCTCTCTTTCTTCTTTTTATTCCTCTTTTTAACCTATTTCCCTATGCTCTTTCAAGTCAATAAGCTATTTCATACCCTTCCTGGTTTGATTGACAGGAAAAAAAAAAATGAGCCTGGGAAGTGGAAGAATGAATGATAGCCAAAGTAAAGGCCAATCAAAATTGGCTTCAACCAACAGTAAATTTTTACGTAGTATGCTAATGTGAAATGGGCTTTGAAATTTCGAGAAGAGGGAAGGAAGGAGGTGAGTTGAAGGTGTGTACGGGAGGGAATGGTGTTTTGATCAATATAATGATTATTTGAGTCTCGGTCTACTCTTCACATATCACCCAAAGGTCCGCCATTAAGCCCAAAGCTTTGCCCGGATGTTCCCTACCCACCCATCCATCCTACCTTCCCTTTTTGTCTTCACAACTTATAAGTGGAAATGGCCTTTCCATTAAATAAACGAAATTGTCCCGAAAATGCCTAAAGCACTAAGGGAACAGTCAGTCACTTCCCGTTCTCGATGAAACCGTACTGCTTATCCTCACCTTCTTATGCTTCATTCCATCCATCCATATTTCTTCCCTCCCTTACTTTTACCTTCCAGCAGTAATTTTCATTGCTTTTCGAAGTCATTAAATTAACAAAAAAAAAAAACTTTTCGTAACAAAGTGAAATGTTCTATTGGAAGAAATTCTTAGATCAGCGAAGGGATAACTGATCCAAATCTACGTTATAAGTCTGATTCTGGATCTCTCTATCTGACTGTCAAATGATGACAGTTCTCGCATGAATTAGAATGAAGCATAGGTAGGAAACAGGATAATAGTTGGTATTGTTGACTTGACTCTAGGTACAGGAGGTCTAAATTTTTCATTGTTACGGAACTTGAACGCCCTCATCATACTGTCCGTTACATTGTCTTATACCGATCACCTGATTATTGACAGTTCATAAAAATTCTTCTGCTCTCGATTTTTGGAACAAGCCAAGGGCAAATAGAAAGGAACTGGACAAAATGAATAGGTAAATAAATGACCGCAAACAACAAAATTGATGGTGTGGCAAGTAGGCAATTATTCTGCAAAGCTGTCAACATCAAAAGTTCCATTGTTGGGCAAATAAGCTTCTTGTGACAATTCATTTATCTGCACGTGCGATCGAAATTCACTTCATTTGCTCATCCGTTTGATTTGTTAAATTCCGGCATTCTAAGCATCAATTCATTCACTTCGTGAGAAACAGATCTTATGTGCAACACGGAGTTTCACCTTTTCTTAATCTTCTTTTTCAGTTTATCTACTTCAATAACTGCATTTCAAAATTAGAATTTTGGAAGTAAATTTAAAACTGTGATACAAGGATTTGATTTGTTTAAATTGAATTTTGTTCCAGAAATTCGATATTCCAGTTCCAAAATACATCAAAACTTCGGACAACCAGGAAATGACGTTGAATTAAATTAGAGAGAAAGCATCTGATGCTTTCAAAATGCAACTGTTGGTGTAAAATATTGGGAACCTGAGAAAAAAAAAAAGAGTAAGGAGTGATTGGCAAGAACAAACTCGAAAACTCTCTAGAGTAGCTAAGGAGAGAGAAGATGGTGTGAAAGTTGAGAAACTTTGAGATAATAGGCAAAAAAAGAAAAAAAAAAAAAAAAACAGTTGCACTGAAAGAATTAGCTGTGTAAATTTGGTAAATGCTAAATTTACAAACTAATCTTTTCTAAGTTCACATTAAACAAAGCTTTAAAATTCTACAGGCCAAACAAGCCATTCATTTGCATATGGAAGATTAATCCAATATTATTATGGGCTCTAAATGCTAAAGCTAAAATGTTCCCTCTTTTCCCCTCTTTTCCAGATAAAATATCTCATTTTGTAAAATTCAATTATGCAGCATTTTTTATGGATTAAACAATGTCCTTAGATCGGTGTGATGTTTTCTTTCAAGCTTGAAGAAACAGTTTTATAATTTCAGTTCAGCAGAAAACTTCAGATTTCTTGACGTCAGCGATAAGGCCCCAAAAAATATTTTTTAATTGGCTGATCACATTTCTCGCGGTGAAGTTTTTTCAAAGCTACAATTATTATTTCACTTAAAGTTAACACTCGTTAATTACTTGTTGAATTAATCTTACTGGCAGTAGTATTGCCAATAACACGTTGTCTTATACCTTCCACAATCATAATTATACACCTGGCATGAAGCAGTCACAGTAAGCTCTACTACAAACTATTTTCACAATTTTAATCTCGTTTCCTATGCGTATCACAACGGCTACTATTAGAAGCAAAATCATCCGGTCACCTAGAGAACCATGGAAAGAGTGACACTTTTCCTCTGTAACTTTCACATATGGCCGGTTATTATTTTATGGATTTCAGAGCCTTAAGAAACAAGCATATATTTGTTTGTTTATGTATTTATTTTTATTTAAACCTTAATTTGTTATCAATAAAAAGTTGAAATTTTATATGCAGCTGGAAAAATGCAGGGTTAAATATGCCGAAATGTTTAGTTCAGATTTTAACAGATCATTTGTGTTTTTTAAATTCAAAGATCACAGTGGAAAAATATGAATTATGAAACTGTATCGCACTTCTTCTACCCGGGTGGATCTGTCGTATAGTGAGCATAGGAATTGACAGATTAAATTATGCTTATCAGTAAATTCTTAACAGCACTGATAACTATCTGCATTAAATTTATCTCTTCTCACGGTTTCATCGTCGCATTATAGCTTGTATATTTCTTAAGTACCTTGTCCGAAGAGCTCTCTTTCATTCATTAATGATGACAAATTACTCAGTAGTTCTGAAACAAATTGCTATTGTAACGCAAAAGTGAAGCAGTCGAGTGAAAAATAATGTACTTGATTATCAGGATTAACAAACTTCTTCACCAGTATACTTCTCGCACGCTTATCATCGCTGCATACCGGTGGTTCTTGGACCCGATCGTAAAACAAACGATGTTCCGTGCCCCAAAGGTGAATGGGCCTATTTCATCTGCCCTTAATTTTTTTCCGGAAGTATGTTTTGTAATACTTCAAACTTCTATACAATGACTGATTCTTTAAATCTAGCGATACGTCGAGAAAAAAGAATAGCAGACTTTCTGCTATTTAATCTTTGTGATCAGTTATTTCGAATAATACCTATTTTAACTTGAATAGAAAAACTGAATAGATTCAATATGATATAGATTAATTGATGTTCAGATTAGCGATGATCAAAAAGTTCAAAATATAAATTTTCACTTCTAATTTTTCTCGGGGATCTAAAAACAAAAAGCAAACAACAAAAAAAAAAAAATTAAAACTGGCCCCCTGACCCATCAGCTGACTCTATACCATACTGATTTATTATGGTCTAATTCCAGGACTAATCAAATTAACAAAATAAAACGAATCATTTAAAAATTTCGAGAGCTCATAAAAAATGAATAAAAAAAGAATATATTGTGGAGTTTATAAATAAATAATCAAAAGAAAAAAAAAGAAACCATGCATATAGATGTTGCAAAAACCAATTATTTTATAGAAACCACATTTTGAACAAACGTCTCAGTTGCAATTTTCAAAATTTATTTTATTTTTATTTTTTTTTTTTCTACAATTCGCTTCCATGCATTTTATTTTTAATGTATAATCTATTTTAAACATCTTTTCTTTATCCACATTATTGTCATATTAACACGGATGGTTTATTTTACGGTTGCTATTATTAAAGCTACCGTATATAGACGATTTTAGGATGCCGTAAGTTTAAAGCTTAATTATATAAAGTGAACATTAGGCTAATACTGGAATGAACAATTATGGCTATAATGCGATGAGCCCTGTGAAGCTTAACGGATCTCACTTGTTGATTGCTGTTAATTATGGCATCCTCCTTTAGATGTCCCTTAATTTTTTGTCATTTCTTGTTACCCTTCATAAATTATTCCTTCATTTTTGAAAAAAGGAAGAGGGAAGACGGAAAGGTAAAGAGGACAAGCAAAAGATGGATTTTTTTGAGGTCAGTAAGACGTATAATGAATAAATCAACAACTGGAATATACTCTCGTAATGGGAATATTTCCTCCGTACTTGAATTATATGCCTTAAGGCTAAATTAGTGTGCAGACACACACAGACATAGACATACCTGAACTAGTGAAGCAGAATAAGATCGACATGCAGTTTACCCATCAGTTAGTTAGTTGCGAGTTTGGGGATAATGAAGGAAGGCCAGGCAGGCATCCATCGGCTGGCTGACTTGCTGTTTCGCAAGTTAGTATGCTAGGCAGCACATGCTGCAGCGCGTGCAGCAAAGCCTCCCGGTGCGGTGGTATGGCATTCATTCTTGCTTTTTGCATGCTCTGCGTGCTTCTTCTGCTTGCTTTTCACTGCCAATACCACTACTAATTGCTATGTCAACATGTACTGCTTGCTACTTTTAGTCTTCTAGCACAATATGCACATATGTTGGAAGATGTTTTTACACAATTAGAAGTATCAATTATCGATCAGCACGGTTGGAATTTCCCGTATTAGCTATTTTGAAAACGAAATGGAATAACGTAACGATTTCGAAAGCATGACAGCAACAACAACAATGAAAACACCACAACAATAACAACAGCTGTGCACCATCATTCACAGAATTCCACTGTTGCCGTTTTCCGGATTGCCAGTCCTGCTATATCTACTGCTACCATCACTAAGTACTGCTAGTAGCCGAATTTTGGGAAAGTAATCACACTTGATCGGCCATAAAACAATTTGCTTAACATTCTGGAAAGAAAGAAAGGAAAGAGGAAGAGAAAGCAGCAGCACTATTACTAACTAGAGAGAGCTTCTTTCTGGCTGCTCGCGCTGTTGCTATTTGGCCAAGAAGAACACGACAAAGCCTATCAACTTTTTCTTCCATTACCTCATCTTACCGCAAATCGTCGATAATGCCCCTTTTTAAGGGAAGATAATACGATAAAAAGCAAAAGGAAAACTGGCTAATTTCATTGAGAATCGTACGTAGACTTTAATGCTTCTTCTAGCCTGAGCCAAAAGATGCACTGGCATCGAACTCCAGCTAGGTTATCAAACAATTTGCCAACGACAATCTGATGTTATCAACCTGATATTCGAACCTGTGGAAGTGAGCCAGCCATCGGAGAATGACAAAGGCTGCTTGTTAGTGTTGCTGTAGTGAAAGGGGCGGTGAGAGGTAATGGTGTGAGCTTATCCATCCATCTAAGTACTACTACTACTACTACTACTACTACTACTATCCAGTATAGATCGAGACATATTCCCGTCCCAGCGACAGCTAGTTAATGTCCTAGATCGTAGCCATGCACAATTCTCTCTTCACTGCACCTCCAAGGATTGTATCTATTCCTTTCATCACCTCTTGCCTTATCCCATATCTGAACGAGAAATCTCAGTGACAGCATTCTTGCTGAACAGCCATTCACTTTCACTTCATCACGTTTTGTAAATTACTACTGTTGCTGTGAACTGATACTGTACATGGAGCTGGAAGTTGCTGAAGATTGCTACATAATTTATTTGTGAATTTTAATCATTTTTTTGTGAACCAGGGATAGGCTTTTTTTACGCTCTTTAAGCATTTTATGTTGTCTCGTTAGCTTTGCTTCGTTCATTAAAGTTTAGGAGCACTCAAATAAAGTAATATCTCATATTCAAGCCTTTACCATAGTCTGTTTTAAATTAACTCGGAATGTGATGGATGTGGAAAGGTCAAAGTAAAAGTGGATCAAGAAGTTTAGAGTGAAATGTGATGAGGTTAAAATGGGATTTTTCTTTTTTACGAATCAGGTGTAGAAGATTAGTAATAAGTCTATTTTAACATATCTGTATAAACTCAATGTTTGAATAAAACCTTTTTAGTTTTCTCTTTTTAGTAAAATACACTAATGCTAGACTAATCGAGAATCTTGAGATTGATAAATTTGTCGTACTGCTTTTTCCTATTTCACTATATCTTGCTACAATTGCGGATATGAAAAGAATAGGAATCGTCGTATTATCGATCACTTTAGAAGAGATAGATGTAGGCGAAGCGCACACTGATAAAGTTTGTTGCTTTATTTATTGATTATTAGTGATTCTCACTTCATATTAAAAATTTTTATTTATTAAATTTTCATATTATACAAAATTATTTCATCCTATTTCTTCGTTATTAAACTTCAGATTCATTTATTTTTATTCTTATTTACAATTGACTATTTGATTTCGTTGGAATTTTAAAAATTGTTAATTATGTAACAAATTATTAAAAATTATTTAGTAATTTGTTGCATGTTAAGTAAGAATTCAATAATCTGGAAAATGATGCCACTATCATATTACTTTTTCTTCTTTTCTTTTACTACTTTTAAGGAAACTCGAGAAAAAAAAAAAACTTTTATCTTGGAATTAGTTGTAATGAAAATTCTGTTTTCTATTTTAGTTCTGTTATCATTATTAATATTCTCACTGTTGAATCTTTTCTCATTTACATTTCGATTAAAGTACTTTTGATATATAGCTTCTTATAAAAAGGTATAATAATCAAAAATACCCCCATTAATTTCGATACTGGAATGATTTTAAATTGGATCTAATTAAAGACACCAAGTAAAAGTTTGCGAGAACTCTGCTTATTTTGCATTATCGAGGATGTTGTCGAGAAATTCTCGTAAAAATAATCTCTAGTTCATCTTCTGTCTCGTTATCTGGAATGATTTTCAAACGTGAGACGTCGCATGGATTGTTCTTGTGATGAATGCATTTATAAAGCTTGTTTTTTTTTTTTTTCTTTTCCTTTTTTTTTAATGCGAGAGTCGGGTTATCCAATAATAATCTTAAGATATGTTGTTGTTCTCTAATTAAATCCCACTTAAAGATTTTACTTTGTTGATGAAATGTACTTTGAATATTTATTATTGCTTATCACTTATTAGAGTTGCAATTATAGGTAGTTTCTATCGGTGTTAGTCAGCGTTATTTCAATATCATTCACGTCTAAATCTTTGATTCTTTTTACTCAGTTCAACACCGACTGATTAAATTCCACATTTAACAGGTTCATCTGAAAAGAGATTGCATGTTGGATTTTCTGTCTGTTGTGCGAAATACTCGAAATTCCAAATCTCTCCATTGCTGAGAATGGGCAAGGTGCAGTTATTGAATTTTTTTCAGTTGTAGGAAAAAGTTGTATTCATGCAATCTGTAAGCACCATCACTTTGACAAGTGACACAGTGATTACTTGTGAAGGAAGGATGTGACAAATCTGCTAAGTGTACGATAGAGTCAAGAGATTTTAAAAGGAATGGTAAATACAAGTTGCATGGTTTACCACTTATATAAAATCTAAAAAGGGTAAGAGAAGGCAGAAGATGAAAATTCAGGCACTTCAATCAATCGAATTCTTAACACATCATTAGGGATTACAATCACTAGTAGTAGTAACTTTTTGCTGGAATAGAGACTGAGTTAATAATTTTTCTAGATTAGAATAAGGCACTTATTAGTTGTTCATGCAGTACTAACAGTGAAATTTCAACACTTTCTGTAAGAGACGGACGATTTTGTTCTTTTTTATTTTTTATTTTTATTTTTATTTTTTCACAATCAACAACAATAACAGGAAACTGAAAGAGTGAAGTTAAAGTTGGCATTATAACAGAATTTTTTCTTAGCATGCAAAGAGGGAATGAACGGAAGTAAGCTATCATAGATATTTGATAGAATTTGTTGGTTAGATGAATTTTGATAGATGTTTTGCTGGAAGGGAACGTCGTCACCGCATTTCCATTCCTTCATTGCTTGCATTTCCTTTCCAATAAAAACCCTCTTTTCCCTTTTAGCTTTCTCTTTTTCCTCTTCTGTGCAGAGCATTTTAACACTTACTGTTTAAGAAATTCAAAAATTACGCCGAAATATCGCTGACATCATTCTACACACCTGCGGAACTGCTAAATATGATGAGATAGAGAGTCAGCCAAAGGAGGATAGCACAAAAGAATCTTACAACCTGGATCTAGATCTTTTTTTTTTTTTTTTTAAGTGTAAAAATAACGAGCAAGATAGTATGAAAATAAGAGATTTCCTTTATCACTTAACTCTTAACCTTCCTTATACTTTTTACACCAACAATTTGAAGTTATTGATGATTTTATATACCTGAGAAGTTGCATGCATGTTACTATGAATCTGAAAAAATTTTTTGTCTTTTTTTCAGTTCCGGTATTTAGTGCCTAATTTTGGCCGGTCTTCTTAGATCGCTGTAACTGTCAAAAACTAACTTATTTTCAAAAGAAAAAATATATATACATGTTCTTTCTGATATGATATGCATGCTTTATATATGTATAAAGCATGCATATCATATCAGAAAGAATAGACGGTGTGCTTCTTCCTATAGCTTACCCAATATCAGAACCTCTCATCTGGTTAGGGAAAGGATTGCATGTCATACTCTTGTGGCACTTTTAGTTGGATTAGGGCAAAATCGATATTTAAATAAGTTAAGTGCTATTGAGCCATTTAGAAGCTAATTCTTTTGTATGCTAATTAATAGGAACCTGAAAGTGATCAGTTTAATTATGTTGAAAAGGTGAAGGAGAGAAAGAGAAGTGAGGAAGAGGAGGGAAGGGTTAGAGGGATAGGTGGAGATTGTGACAGTTGACAGGCAAAATGCAAAGCTAAATTGTTGAAAGCTTCAAAGCTCGGCTTAATAGCAGGCTTATAGAAGATCAGAGAGAAGTTCCCTCTTCCCCGTCCCCCCGCTGTTCCCCGTTCTCGACCACATTACACATCACTCTCGATACTACTTGCCCTTCCCTTCACTATCCTACCCTTTCCTCTTCCGTTTCTACGTCCTACCCCGCACTCTTTTTTTTTTTTTTTTTTTCTCATAGAACTGCTAAATTCATAACTATCTCTCCGTATGATTCTTTTGTATACAAACGTCTTTTTTCATTTCTCCCTGTTATCTTTCTGCTTCAACCTTCTTAGTTAAGTTTATCAACCCATTTCGATTTCCGCTTCAAAAATATCAAAATAAAGGCACAATTCTCAACCTCTCTTTCTGTCGGTTTTCCGGTACAGAAAACGATTATTTTAATCTCAATTCCTCGGTGAATCCAAACGATATCAGCTGTGTTTTGTTGTTAATTGTTAAACAGTAGAAGGAACTTCTGTAAGTGATGGAAGAACACAGAAGTGAATGGAAATGTGTACATGAACCTTGTCATCTGGAAAGTGTAAAATGAGTACAGAAGCGGAATAATCAACGGGAATGTTCTAGGAAAATTATTTTTTAATTTGTTTGAGGTGGAATTTATAAATATAACTAGTTTTAGACCATTCTTATTTCTGTTTTTGGTCTATACTCTCATTACTTTAGTTTTCTAAACATCAATTTATTTATTTATTTTTCTCAAACACTTCCACACAAAAAATATATATCGTTTTGTATGTACACTTGTCAGCTAAACAAACTTCTTACTCTCCTTTTGGTGCTTTATGTCCTCGTTATTTGTGATTTGTGATTATCAGAATGACTGATAAAAAAAGGCCTAAAAATGCATTAACATCTTCCTTTACTTCCATTCATCATATGGCTATTATCTCTTTCTATTTTCTACACCATTCATTTATTTATAAAACATTCAATTTCTCTATAGGATAACATTCGAACAGTTTTATTGTCCAAGTTAGAAAATGAATGCACTGTAAATAATAAGCAGTGTTTTTACAGCTATTAATTTTCTAATGAATAATTTACTTTTTCAGGAAATTGCCAATTTTTTTTTTTTTTTATAATTCAGTCAACAAAATACTTCCGAAATATTTTCTTGCATCATTATTTACTGTCATATTAAAATTATTGACTTTTTCGGATAATATGTACTTAAGCATATATTTCCAGAGAAGGATGTAATTACTGCTTTTTCCCTTCGTAATATTCAACTTTCAGAGAGATCGCATCACTGTAATCAAATTTTCAAATTTATATATATATTAGAAAATTTTATATATATATATATATAAAATCATTATTTACATTATCCTATACATATATATATATATATATATATATATATATGTATAATGTACATGCTTGCAGATGTTATATATTTCGAATTTCCTAACTTCTTTTTTTTTTTTTTTTTTTCTAAAAATTGAAATCTCATAATTTTTGAAGAAAGAAGGCGAGTTAGGATGAATGAAGAGTTTTCGTGCTGGTTGATAGGGTATTTGGAACATTTATTGCCCTCAAAACATCTGTTTCGATCATTTTGAGTCGTACATACAGCTTGAAAGAACACTAATGCTCCACACCTCATACTACCTATTCGCTCATTCACTTTGTCCATTTTATTCCAAAACTTTCTATTTTAGGGTTTCCATATTTGTTTATTTCTTTCTTTCGTACCAAAAGTTTCATTTTAACATTTATTTGTTAACCGATGTAATGTAGTAATTATAGTTTTCCATTTGGTAACTGCTCAGTACAATTTGTCATTTCGTAATGTAGTCAGCGATGTATCTAATAATGTTAATGAATTATCTTGTTTTCAATGTTGACAATGGGAATATTTGGGTTTTGTTTATTTGCCCACTGATTAGGCTATCATTAAATATAGTTCCTTTTCTGATTGTTTAAAAATAACTACTTTAAATTGGGGTGCACTGGTAATAGGTATTGTGTGTTTGATCGATTTTATTTGCTTGAAACGCCTAAAAATGAATAGCTCTGTTATGAGCTAAATTAAATCTTTTTTTTTTTTTTCTTCGAGATAATTAATAATTGCGAGAGGAAACCAAACCAGCAGGTGAAAAAAAAAAAAAAAAAAAAAAAAGAAAAAAACACTTTAACGGCTGACATCATAAATCCCTCGGTGTGCGGTTAGCCTATCGTTGAACTGAACTCTATCAGTAAAATGTTTGGTCATGGTAATTAATTCGTGACAATTTCAAGAATACTGAAAGGCTTGAGATTTGAGCCTTCTTCAGTCCTCTTGATAATTCCTGGTAATTAACACATTGAGTCAGGTACCGGATATGTGGGGTTTGTAAACATGTGAAAATTTAACTACAAATAGAATCTGTAAGTTAAGTTATGTAAACGAGAACGTGTTGAAAAATGACTTCTGGGATTGCAGGATTTTGTACTTGCAGCAGCCTACTGTCATTAAGTTACTGTACTTGATTCTAATTGGATCTAATCTTTGCAACAAAAAATTGTTGGTAAGGTAGAAAAATAGAATGTCCAGTTTAATTCTTGTTCAATGCATTATGTCACACCAGACTTTTATTTTGTTTATTTCTTGGAATATAACTTCCTGATTTAAAATCGCCACAAAAATAATACGCGAGCATAGGAATATGTTGTTTAGCATAGTCATTTGCTTTTCCCTAGAAACTGTGCCCAAAAGTTTTTTTCCGGTATTTTGAACATATCAAGAAATGCATCTGCATTACTTAATACCATATGCTAGCATATACTTACGTCATCGACTTATTGACACCTTTCCCGAGCTTGATTAGGCTATTCTTTCAACATTCATCGACCTGTTACATGGGGAAAATGAAAACTATTACTTTTTCTATCAGAACTCGTTTAAAAATAGCTTTGTTATGGCTTCCTGGTGAAATCCTATCTTGGAGAGCGCTCATTTTTTTTTTTTTTTTAACTGGACATTAATTAACGAAAGAGGCAGAATAATGAGGCGTTCATTTTTCAACACATCTCGTTAAGTCGTTCCATTTTTCCATAATGATTAGATAGATATATACTTCCGGAAGTTATCATTAAAGACGGTTTGAGGGGGTACAATATCACTTGCGATTGACAACATATTGTAAAGTATTATTTTGCAGTGATTACGATATCTCTACGACAATCATGGTGATAATATATGGATTATTACTTGTAATTCAATACGATTTAAATGAACACATTCACCTCGACCTTTTTCCTTCTTCTCATATCTCCCTATACTCTGTGTATTAATGATGTCCAGAACTTGATAATATAATTTTGTTTCTTCATTGCTTTTGGCAATTTCAGTGCCACAAAGTGAATATATCTTCGACTTTTGAAATACTAATCAAAGTTAGATTTCAGTGAAGTTTTTTATCAGGTTGTTTGGGCACCAAACAGAGATATAGCCATGGTAGAAGAAAACAGTTCAACAGCTGTATGAATGGAATGATGCTTCAGCTTTCTCAGTACAAACAAGTCACAAAGCAGAAAAATGTGACGGATGTCAACTACAAAGATGAATGATTATAATAGCGTAAATGCAAGTGCACACCAATGATTGTATGCCTTTCTTTCGCCTTACATCAGGTAATGTCGATAACAAGATTGGGAAAATGAAGTAGAAGCAAACTAGGCAGAGAAAGGTGTGAGCTGATAGCAAACGATGAATGCCAGGCAGGTGCAGTTCTGGAAGAAATTGACCACAACAACGCATGCAAAATTATGTTTTTTTTTTTTTTTTTTTCTATTTATTTCCTTTTCACTTACAAACACCCACACCAGTCCACACGAGGGCACAAATGTGTACAAAATATGTATGCAAGCAGTCGCATGTAGTTCCAGCGTAAAGGCGTCTAATCACGCACACATACACAAGTTGGACAATGTCGAGAGTCACTGCCACTAGCATAGTAGCCTATCTTCCTAATAATAATAAAAAAAGAAATCGTTTTATTGGAATAAACAGAAACACTTTGTAGGTCATCTTGATGAGTCCTGAGAGTGCTGTGGATTAATCTTGCTGCTTGTCAAGTTTTTAGAAGTTTCGTACATTGTTAATGAAAAGACACTGGGGAGGAGTGAAAATGGTCATTAAGAAGATACAGTAGTACCTGTCTGTCAAACTACGCATCACAATTGTTCTGTACCAGAAAGAGTCAAATTGTCAAAATTAAAAAAGTTCCTTAGCTGTAGGCAAGTTTAGTTTGTCGATATCATCCTGATCTAGTTTATGTTACCCAAAAAAAAAAAAAACCTGTTGAGGTCCATCCAGAAAATTTCCCTCCTAGAAATATCCTAACTTCTTGAAGTGAAGGACCACAACAATTCACGAAATACCGGGAAATAATATAAAACTTTAACGAAAGTTTAACAAATCAAGCAGCTTTCACTTTACCTAGGTCTGTGATCAATTTGCGATGATAGGCTTTCCTTCAAGATTTTGATCTGGAATAGATCCGAGAGGATTATCCATGGAATTTTGAAGACTTAGTAAGATTGTAATTAGCAAAGGTCTAGTACAGTATAACTTTGCATTTAGTAACTATTTTATTTCCAGCTTTCCTCCCGGTCAGGTAATAGAGTGGTCATTCCAGTAAGAGACGGATAGCCCTTCCAGAATTAACTCACTGTAGCCATGCTTGTTACAAAGCAATAACAGATCTTCAAATAATTAGTAACTTGAAAAATTTATTATCTTGTTTTCACATCTTACCTGGACTTTTAGAAAGGTGTAGGCAAGGAAGATGAGAGAGAAGTAATAGTTTTACGGTGCTGTTTCCATTAGCTGATTCAAATAATCACATTATTTTGAAGTATTGCTAAAAAAAATTTAATATAATACATTTGAACGCGTTATTATTTTTTTTATTAGTTATTATTTCTATATATTTTTGATCGAATGTAAGGAACTGGTAAATGTATTTATTACAAATTTAAATATTTTGCTATTTTTCGGGTTAGACGAAGATGCTGTCACCGAATAAAGCATATAATTCTACCAGTTAGAATGGAAATTATTGTGACTATTTTTCATTTTTTATTCATTAATGAATTGTTGTTGCATATTACGCATACGTTTTAATTGACGTGACGATATGTATGAAAACTAAAAGTTTTCTAATAATTTATCACTTTTCAGTTTTTCTTCAAATAAGAATAGGAGGGAGGCGTTCGTGATAGATTGGATGTATTGCAAAGAAATCTTTCCCATTACAACAAATTCGTAGTATCGATTAAAAGTTAACTGCACGTTACGCTAAATGCGTGTCTAATAAACACGCATTGAAGGTTGTGCCTTTTGCTCTAAATAAATGGCAACAACTTCAGCTGGCGCCGATGGCGCTGCAACCATCAGCGCCAACAGTACTACGGCGTCAAATAGGACCACAATGGAACGAGCTGTCAAAAGTAATTTTTTTTTTTTTTTTTCATCAATTTGAAGATATGTGAGCTGGAAAATTTTACTGATTATTATAATGCAATTCAAGTATTTCCAAAAATATATCCGGGGAAAAGTCAAGTTTTTAAATATTGCTATTCTTTGCTAATAGTTATGAAATGAAATTCCTAAATTTTTGTACATTCATGAACTGAACCTTAGAACATTGTTATTTCCTACTTTAATTTTATAATTAATGTACAGGAATGCGCTCAGGCTAAGAATTTGTCGTTTTCCTACCATTTAGAATCCAACATTGTAGGTGTCCAGTTTCCAATTAGTGAAAAACTAAATATGGAAGATGTTTATGATAGGCGGACATCGAAACCACGTTCTGATATTTTGAAAGAACATTTTACCAAAGAAGGTCGCATCCAGGAAGAGGTAGTCTCATCATTTTATTCATAATTTTTCGAATCATAAGTCACGAAAGTCTTGAAGTCGAATTTCCAATTCTGGATATCGCAATAAATAATACTGTGTAATTTATAAAATTCTTCTTGGGCAGCGGAAGACATTTAGTTAATTTAAGCTCTAAGAATGTCGAGGCTTCTCTGAGTGTAAGGTACTGGATCTTGCTATTCGTAGCGAGTTTTTCTTAGTAAAATTAAAAGTTGCTGAACTGTTTATTTATTCAGGTCGCATTGCGAATAATTTCGGAATGTACAACCCTTTTTCGTCAGGAAAAAACCATGCTTGATGTCGAAGCGCCTGTAACTGTATGTGGAGATATACATGGACAGTTTTATGATTTAATGAAACTTTTTGAGGTTTGTTGGCTTCCATAGATTTCTTGGGGAACATTCTGGGAATATTTGATTAGTTTTTTTTCTTTTTTTTTAACTCACGTCCATAAGCCTTCACTGGGGCAAGAAAAATGTTCATATATTAAAAAAAAAAAAAAAGAAGTGTAGGCTCAGTTTTTTCTCTAGTTTTCTATTTATTATTACTGGTTTAATTTAAAACGCTCTTTAAACACTTATTTAAATGGCCAGTAATTTAAAACGCTCCTTAAAAAACTTATTTAAATGACTGAACTTAATTATACTGGCTGATGTAAAAGCCAAAAGTTTCAAGATATCCTGGAGGATAAAGCAGTCTTTTTTATAATAAAAAATTTTGAGTTTCTTTATTTCTACCGACAAATCACTTGTAGTTTAGCGAATTACAGCCTAATTCCACGCAGTTCAGGTAGGAGGATCACCTGCATCAACTAAATATCTTTTCTTGGGAGATTATGTTGATCGGGGTTATTTTTCTATCGAATGCGTATTGTATTTGTGGGCGCTTAAAATTTGTTATCCAACAACTTTGTTTCTTCTTCGTGGAAATCACGAGTGTCGTCATCTTACGGAATATTTTACCTTTAAACAAGAATGTAAGTCAGATTTGTAATTTTGGGATTGAATCAGTTCAAGTTTTGTTCTTAAATTCAAAGGCACTACTTTTCGAAAATGTAAATTTTAGAAGAATGATAGATAATAGGTTAGTTTTTTTCAGGTAAAATCAAATATTCAGAAAAGGTGTACGATGCTTGCATGGATTCGTTTGATGCCCTTCCTCTTGCAGCACTTATGAATCAGCAGTTCCTTTGTGTCCATGGTGGCCTTTCTCCGGAAATCCATACCTTAGAAGATATTAAAAAGGTATAAGCTTATGAAATTTTTGGAAATTCGTTTTAAAAATGAATTGTTGCCTACCAAAAATGCTTTGTTCCAAATCAGAGTAGATATTTAAAATATTTTGAAAATGCAGCTGATATTGTTTAATTTTAATTTTGGTTAAGTTGGATCGATTCAAAGAACCACCAGCTTTTGGACCCATGTGTGATTTGCTTTGGTCTGATCCACTGGAAGATTTTGGCAGTGAGAGGAATTCGGAGCAGTTTTCGCATAATTCTGTCCGTGGATGTTCGTATTTTTATAGGTGTGTTTTTTCAAGGACTTTTATTAGTCATTTGTTGTACTTTATCCTAGGTGATGAGGGACCTCAGTCTTCTTAGATCCTTTGCTAATTTTAAATAATCATCATTAACGATTTTTAAAATAAACGAGAAAGAAAGCCAACCAATGAAATTGACGGATCTTTCAGGACTTTTATGAAGTGCGAAATTTAAGTTGTTGAAACATAAAGTTCATTCATCAGACATTCCGGGAGATTAGGAAATAAGAAGAGAAAATTAGTACAGATATCGCTGGCCAGGATGCATGTCTTTTTTCCAGTGGTTTTATGGTCTATAAGTCATGATTAGAAGTGAGGTAGGTTACTGCAATGAAAAATGAAGTTTCTTGAAATCCTATGGCAACACAGTACTTCTACTTTGTTTTATTTTGCAGCTATGCAGCATGTTGTGATTTCTTGCAGCATAATAACCTCTTGTCAATTATCCGTGCTCACGAAGCTCAAGATGCCGGGTAAGATGTTATTTATATTAAATTAAACTATTATTAAAATTATTGCATAGAAATCTGGAAATCAAGTGAGGGAATGGAAAGTTCTAGATATTATGATTACTGTACTGTTTATGTACTTTGTACAACTTTTTCAATTTCCTTTTTTTTTTTTTAACTGAACCCTCTATTTTATAGGTATCGAATGTATCGAAAATCGCAAGCAACCGGGTTCCCTTCTTTAATAACAATATTTAGTGCTCCAAATTATCTTGATGTATATAACAACAAAGGTAAGCATATTGTTCCATCTCCTTTTCCCAACGTTATTCTTTGAATATTCAGAAACATCCATGTTTAAAGAGATTATATCAATAAATTAATTTGTCATGCTACGAATAAAAAAACTACAGCTGCGATACTAAAGTACGAAAATAATGTGATGAATATACGACAGTTCAATTGTTCACCCCATCCATATTGGCTGCCTAATTTTATGGATGTATTTACATGGTCTCTTCCTTTCGTTGGAGAAAAAGGTTAGTTCCATCTTGCTATTGTATTTCTAGGAGCAACACATGGTGTAGGAAACGTTCCACATTCTGTCGCCTAAGTCCTTTTTTTAGAGGATGTGTGTTTCTTTCAGAGTTTGCATTTCACATTCTTTGTTAATTGAAAGTACGATGAAAATGTGAAATTTTTGAAGGAAAAAGATCTCTAAGTTACGATAAATAAAATTTATTTCAGTGACGGAAATGCTTGTGCATATATTGAATATTTGTTCGGATGATGAACTTATGGCTGATTCAGATGATACGTTTGAAGGTATGATTCGCATTAATAATTTATTTATTTTTATTAATTATTGCTAACGCATGTTTTCAAAACACTTTTAGCAGTATTCAGTTTTATTGTAGATGTATATCATTTTTTAAAAGTTTCAATTCCAAAAAAAAAAAAAAAAAAGAGGATTCCTACCGTTATTCTTGTGTTACTACGCATATTTGTTATATTTTGACAGTGTAACCCAGCATGTTCATATTTTTAGTTTATTAGTATTTTGCACGTGAGTTTAACGTTTTCAAAATCCCATCGAAGAAGGGATGCTATATACTGATGTATACAATTATAATACAACTGCTAACAAAGATCGACTCGAAACACTTTTTGATCGATTCATAAAGGTGGAAGCCATTTTTCTGCTGCATGTGTGCATGTGTGTTGGTTCTTTACACTGTAGCCTGTTTGGATCGAAAAGAAAATAACTTTTGCAGCACAGAGTTATAACGATGAAACACTGTTGAAAGTAGTATCATTAAGCTATCGTTTGACTCATAGAAAAATTCGGGCATTCGGATAGGCTAAGTTCGTTTCTTAAGATTACCCGATGTGTTTTTTCCTTTTTTTTTTTTTTTTTTTTTTTTTTAACGGTTTTAATCAGTACTAATGCTTATGAAGTTCGCAGGCATTTTAATAAAAAATTAAAAAATGAACAAAGTTAGACATAATTGAATTTTATTGTTCATTCCCTATAGCCCTTGTGATGTAATTTAATTCTTACCCTTTTTTGTTTATGTTCTAATCCTAGTAGCTCATTTTGGATTTTGATCGTTAAGTTAATGCTTTAGATCTATTTTTTAGTGCTATGGACTCGTGAGGAACGTAAAAAGGAGATCTTTGTCACAGCTTTTATTCGATTACTCTGATTTTACTCTTTACCTTACTACTCTGTATCATTGTATATTTTTTAATGTTTGTGATTTAACATCGAATTTTCTGAAGCAATTTCCATTATAAGATGCTAAATAGGTCGAATACAACTCTCCTTTTTGAATATAACCCAATCATTTTCATGATTATACGCAGGTAGCGAAGGTAAGTTTTAACACTTTTTTTGCATGCATTAAAATCACCTCTCCCCCCCTCCCCCTCATGTGGTAGCGGATTGTTTCAAAATTAATTTTCTTATTTGCGTAGCAAGGAAGACTTTCCGAATCTTTTTGTTTTCCCACTGTATGTAAACAGTGTTAGCAGAATTTCGGTGTTCATAAAAGACAACTGCATTTTAATTACGAAATTTGTCATCAAGATTTAATTCCTGGATGGTTTTCTGAATAAATTGCTGGAAGCTTTGTGAATTAATCATAAAAGTGCATGTTTTGTGACAGAATTGTTTCGCGTAGAGCTTTTATTGTTTCTTGTTTATGAGTTAAGTAAATTTCTTCAAGTTCTTACTTTTTCTTTGAAACGCACCCACAACTGTTGTTATTAACTTCAATTGAAGCACGTTTTACATATACCCCTGGTTTGAAGTGCTTTTCTACAAACCTTCACCAATTTTATGCAGAGGAGTTAATTAACATATTTCTTTATTCTCCTGTTCATTACACTTGAAACTATCGGAATTGTAGGAAGCGATGGAATAGTGATGAATTTGAATCAGTTAGTGTACGAGAGTGACGTACTTTTCCTTTAACTTCCTTCCCCTCAATCTCATTTTCAAACCCAGTTATTTTTCGGTACCATGAAAGATTTCATAAGTAGCTCTGCCTTTATATATGGTATATCATAACAAAAAAAAAATTTTTTTTAGAGTATCGCTAATACTTATTTTTTGTCACTTTGACATTTGGGAAATATTTATTGCATGTAATCTTGGCACCATATAGTTTGCTTCTTTTAATTCATTAGAATTGTGTAGTATTTGGAACTCCGTTATGGCTGGTAATATTTTGTTTATTTATAGTTAAAAAATAATTTTGATTTGTCAACAGGAAAAATTTTATTCAATATTCATGATTTTCTCCCTTACTTCAGGTGGTGTTCCATCAGCGCGGAAAGAAGTTATTCGGCATAAAATTCGAGCAATCGGCAAAATGGCTCGTGCTTTCTCAATATTGAGGTTTTTTTTTTTTTTTTAACTTGATTTTTGAAAATGTAGATTTGCTGAATATGTATTAGTTGCACAGCATTTAGGGTTCAAGTTGAAATATTTCTGTTAGATTTCATGTTCCTTTTGATACCCATTTGATCAAATTTTTCGACATTTTTTACTGAGATGATTTTCCATATTTTTGCATGGGAGGTCTATGCATTGCTTTAATTACAGTTTTCTGTTTAGTACTCCATTAATTTTTAGATGCATCCTACTAATTAAAAGATATTTATCATCATATAATGCTTTTGAAAGGTTGGACAAGAAACCTTTACGGATCAGGAATTTAGAAGTTCTTAATATTAAATTCGAGAGGAAGATATATATCAATTTCTGATTTCCTGAGTGGCAAGATTTAACTGTGGGCATTAAATACGAGCATTAAGACTCTTTATGCCAGTAGAAGTCAACAAAAGCAGTTTTTATTTCGAAAACAGAAAACGATCCATTATTCAGTTTTAATTTCAATGAATCCTCACTGACAGCCACTGCTGCTCTTATTTATTACTATTAAAGTAGCAGATGGAATTCATCTAATAAAAATTTGAGATCTGTCTTGATTGATGCTAGTTTTTTTTTTTTTTTATATTTTATTTGGTGCTATCATGTTATTATATCTTTGTATGCATGTGAATTTGTTTTCAGAGAAGAAAGTGAATCTGTATTACAACTGAAGGGACTTACACCAACCGGCAATTTACCATTGTTCACACTTCAGGAAGGCAGGCGTGGGATTCAAGAAGGTATTTTATTTTTCTCTGTTTTTTTTTTTTTGTTTTTTTTTTGAATCTCACCTTATGATTTTTTGCATTTTTTTTTCTTTCTTTTTGGAGGAGAGTCTACATCATTAATGATTTTTGAGGTTAAATAAACCAACCAACTAAAGCCTGCTAATTGGCTAATAGTGTCGCAGTCTGTAATGCATTATTTTCTTATTTCCAAAATTCAACGAAAATTTACAAAAGTAATCATAACTTGTTATTAGCTGCACTGTTATACTTTTGCAATTTACAAATTGTATTTAGCACCAGTTATCGGAAATTTGACAGGTTGTTTTAGAAGTAGTGCTTTATAACTAAATTGGTAGAATGGATGTTTTCCTTTACTTTTCCTTCCAACTATTTTCGATGATTTAGAGTGGTATGCAAAACGAAGAGAGAATTTCCGATCACATCATATAAAGGTTAGGTTGGAAACGGGAAGATACTGCGTTATTACCATTTGCCTTTTGTTTTTATTCTTCGAGACAATATTTTCGTTAGAAACTTCTTAGTAAGCACCATCTTCGATTCCTCCTGGACCTATTTTTCCTTAATTGAACAAATTTGGCTTATATCATTGACCATACATTTGTTGCTCTTCTGTTTTGGCTTAGTCAATTTTATTTTTTCTTTTTGGTATATGAAAATAGCACGTTGTTTTGATGTTCAGTTAACATCGTCATAGTGATGTTGTTAATTGGTGTGAAGAAGCAGAGAAAAAGTTTTTGGGACTTTTGCATGTACTGGAAGAATGGTTTAGGGTGAGGAGAATCAGTTCTCATGTATTTAAAAGGCTTTATTTATTTGTGGAGAATTGCTACAGCTATTTCGATATGAAATTTGAAAAATCATTGTAGCAGAGCCTGTTAGTTCTTCCAAATTTTTTAAAAATTTATTTATCAGTATGGACATGAAAGAGGAACTGCGGTGTAGCTGGAAGGTGTGAACCCCGATGGATGGTTTGCTTGATGTTTAGTGGGTGACTAAGCTAGCTATGAAGAGTATTATGTGGAACAAATCAAGCTGATCAAAGTTGTCCATCAGTTCTAACTGAAGTAATAATTTAAAAAAAAAAGAAAAAACACGAGTTTGATTAGTTTACCAACTGAGTGGAATTGATTGATCAAGTTGACTATTTCATTGATTGAATGCTTGGCTTTAAAACTGTAGCGCCACTTGGTTTTAAATATCACTTGGAAAAGTCATTCCTCCACTCAAAACTATGTGGTCATTAGCAATACAGACTGCGATATTGTCACCTTACTGCTGTTCTCCTATTCTCATTGCTTGCTTTAGTACGCATGCGTTCCTGTAATATTTTGTTACGGCTATGAGTGGTGCCGATAATCTCGTCAGATGGGCCTGGTACTTGTAAAGCAGCATGCCTTGGCCTCATGCAGAACAATTATCGGATTATGCATACCAGATTACATTTCTATTCATTTTAACTGTTATTTTTACTTGGCTACTTTGAAGTTCTACGGTACAGGGTGCAGTAACTAGCAAATATGAAATTGTAAGTACCGAATTATATACAGTATTTGCAGCGTTATCCGGGTTGGGACCTGGTCATCGGATTCAGTCATTCGATGAAGCAAAACGACTAGATAAGATCAATGAGCGTATGCCTCCGTCCATGGCCACTCCAACGCAATCACCAATGGCCAGTCCATCGGCGCGTCGAGCTAGTCCAAATGTCAGCAACAGTACGCCAACAATACCACCACCAACAACAGCAACAATTTGAAAACAAATAGCCATAACATTTTCCCATTGGTTCGCCCAGTTGGAAAACGAAAATTTATATACAAAATTTATTTTCATTGGTCGATTTCCTTTTTCTTGTTGTTTTTTTCTTTTCCTTTGAAAATGATTGGTTTAATACTTATATGATCTTTATTTTTCTGTTTGGTGTGCATCTTTTGGATCGTATGTCTTGGAACAAAAATTTCTTATAACCAATTCTTATTCTTAGAAACTAAGATTATTTTTTTTTATTTTAGCTCCTTCTCGTTGGAAACTAATCAAATCAGGTGTATCCGAAGTTTGAAACCTTGAACTGCAGTCAGCTAATCAATTAGTATTTAAATTTTGTAACTGCTACCTACTCTTCGAAGCGTGGAGAAAAATACGTAATTGAGGGTTTTAGAGTCCAAAATATAATTTAATTTTGTTTGAAGATCTTTAATTTTCATTCGAGGTTCCCGTTGCTGTTTGTTACCACTTTTTTTTCAGAAATTCAAGTATTTCTTCGCAGCTCACAGTTTGCAACCATTTCGTATCGCTTGTCTATTTTTTCTACTTCTAAGGATTTGTTGTAATTATGCATACTGTTCTGCTTATTTTGATGTTCAGAATTCAAAGGCAGGTTTTCACACATCTCTCTAATTTCTTATATTTAATGAACAGGCAAAAGGAGAAGAAGGAAGTTGAAGAATTAAGAAGAAATTGAAAGAGGATTTTCCCCATTATTTCGGGTCCTGGAAATTTTCAGGTAATTTAACTATAATATCTTACATCTCTGCCTGCGAAGAATTTTATTTAATTAAAGAACTGGTGTTGTTCTAGTCGTCTATCAGTGACCGGTGATTTAATTATAATTTTTTATGTCGATAATGTTTGACAAGAGCTTGAGGAAATCTTTGTATTCAAGAATCTGCTACATAATAGATTCTTGGAAAAAAGAAAGTTGTAACGGTTCCGTATGTGCTTTTATTTTCTAATCCAAGTTTTCTTATTATCCTGCTGGTGACTATCGCTTTCTATTTCGTGTTTTCGTTGTTAGGTTAGGATGATGCCAAAGCGCTTCCTGAATACGTCATAAAATCAAGTGTTATTGCCGACAGTGTCATGAATTCTAAAATATTAGGATTTTAGAATCATTATATTGGTGAATGTGCGAAGGCGATAATTGATGTTGCTAATAAGACTTCTCACGATGAAGAGAACTGACGTCAACTTTTTGCACTTTGGAGAGGAAAGTGTCGCGGTACCAAAACGGAAGTATTTTAAGGCCAAAAAAAAAAAAAATGCATATTTTTGGTTTATTTTGGTTTAGCTGTGCTTAAGTGCTGTAAAATTTGTTAAATACATTTTCTATTGACAAAAAGTGCTGTCTCTCTGTTTCGATTTGTTTTGAAAGTCATGAATAAGCTATAATGTTATAGGCGATTTTTCAATATGTCCTGACTGATTTGCTCAGGATATTTTCAGGAGTAGTACAGATCAGGTTTCAAAAATATATAACGATTAGTTTTTTTTTTTTTTTTTATCAAAAAAATCGATGAACATTACTACCAATCTGGATATCTTTCCCTGGTGGAAAGTAATGAAATTTCAATAATCCCAATATTTCAGTGCTGAATCTCATGACGTTATTCTTTTAATATATCCTTTTGATAAGTTATTGTAAGCGTATCCTATCTTTGCTGTTGCTGACATATGGTCTTGAAGTGTAATAAATCGCTTATAATTCACAGTATATCCGGGAAGGGAGATGTACCAGGGGTAAGTCTCGTAGTTCTCTCATTTTGATTGAGTGAATATTTTTAGTTTACTAAACAGAGGAAAATTCATTTATATCGCTCTAATTTTTTGACGAGGAAGAATTGTATTAATGCAGCGATATAAATAATTTCATTTGAGAGATGTCGGTTATTAGTAGTACCTATATTCAGAAATAAAACAATAATTAATTTGTTTTCACTTCGATGTGAAAGCAAACAGTTGATTTGAAGTTTTAAGGTTTACATGAGAAACGGCTGGCAACTTCTGAAGTAGTGAGAATTGTGTGGGTTTCTCCTGGCTATGGTTAAGTAATTACATTCAGGCATGTGCTATGATAACCCAAAATATAATAATACATGGAATGATGAAATGTTCATTTACGAACTTTTTTTTCATTGTTAATTATTTTGTCCAATTTTGCATATTCAACAAATAGCCTGAAAGCTAGAAAAAAATATATCTAACTAAAAAGATGACTAGATATGAAAAAAGTTCGCACACTTGCAGGAATTAAAAAACACTTTAAAGGAAACATGATGAAGAGTGCATAAGCAGAGATAGCTATCAGATGAACTATTGAATTATAAATTTTGGGAACTAAATTTTTGTTAATTCAAAATTTCCCCTTCACTGTCGGTCGTAAGTGTGTAAAGAGCATGATGCTACTTTTCTTGCTTTATACTATATAAATTATTAAATAGCCCAGATATCAGGAATCTCTACTTGAAGCCTTCTATCTCAGCTGTCTAATCTCAACTTTTTCGGTCATATTTTATTCAATTTCTACAAAAGTACTGCTATTTAAAAGATATACTGAAAGAAAATCCTGGCTCGCTTGTAATCACTTTCCTCAGGAAAGAATTCAGAGGGATGAGGAAATTTCGTAACCGTAGCTTGACTATTTCTTACTATCGATCAGCTTTGTCAATCTTTGAAAGTCCAGTTTTTGTATCACTTTTAAGTTTATTTGTTTTCTAAAATTTGATTTTATCTTGACAGAGAGGAAGAGAGAAGATGAGATGGATGGAGTAGCAGAGAGGGAGACGATAAAGTAGAAAAAACTCATCATCTATCAAATTTCTGCTTCTCACCTTGTGAAATGAAGAAAACGAACCAATACAGCAGTGAGGATTGTTCTCGATCTGCTTTTTTTCAAGAGAGGATAAAAGAGCATGTGGATTCATTAGGTGTCAGAGAAAGAAAGGAAGAAGAGTGAAGAACAGAAAAATGTTTTTCGAATAATAATCCAAAAATTTAACATTATACCGTGACGTGTTGTGCTGCATCATTTTGTTCCACTTCAAATTTTATTCGAATTTTGTTCCACTGTAACTTTAACAAAATTCGACCACTCGTACGACAATTTAGCTGGGCATTGTTTCATATTAAATAAAAGGATGGGCCTGGGCAAGTGAAACAGGAGAGGGAGTGATTTTGTCGAGCTTGTGCTTGAGCTTTTTTTTGGAATTTTTTGCTTTAATCAGGTGGCATTTCCAGCTGAGCTAATGTGATATAGGTAAGATGAGTAAAACTCTGGATTATGGTGGGAATGCTAACAGTGGAAATGATGGGAAACATTTGCGTTCACAGCAAACCGTCACTCAACAACCGAGGTACATTTCAAGTGATGTCTTGAAGGCAGAAGTAATTTTTGTGGGAAGTCGTATAATTTATCCAGCATCAGTTTTTTTCATTGTTCACTTTGAAATTTGTTTCACAAATCCTTTTTCATTGTTATTTAATTTAGTTAAAGATGCCGAGCTTATATCAAAATATCGCTTAGTGACATTCACTTTTAGATTTGTTTCATACGTAATGACTTGCTGATGTTTTCTTGTCCTTAGATGGTTCTCCGGATTACGTGCAAGGATCTCACAACTTAATATGCCGGAGTGGCTCACCCAGCTTGGTATTAGAAATTTCAATTATGTAGCTCCAGCAGAAATGGTAAGCGTCTTCCTAGTTATTCAGAATAATCAAAGTTGAAAAGGGACGGAGTTCTAAAAACACATATTTGTAACTACTGGCGGAACATAGGTATCGTCTGATGAGACAGTCAGCGTATCGTACGAAATTTCATCTACTTATCAAATTGTAGATGAAGTGCGAAGTTAGCACTTCGGAGACTGATGTAAACACTATTGGCATTTTCGTGATTTCTAGTTATCCGATGACAAAGATCAACATAAAGTGGCCTGCAGAAATGATCAACCACAACAAATGCAGGATGATGTTTCAAATAATTTAAAGACACCCACTGATTCAGTAGTGGACGTAAATAGAGTGAGTTCAATGATTCTTGGTTGTTTGCTTAAGTAGCTTTTTAAATTACCGATTTAACTCTACTCTATTTACTGTTTCAATTTTATCATAGTTCTGCCTTTTCCATTTTCAGCAGGCTTTAACAGACAAGAACTTTTATACGCCATAAGATTTTAAATTCCGTAGGAGTATCAAATTATGTTATGATAGGCCAGACTATGTGTGATTCCTTTGAAAAAAAAAAAAAAAAAAAAAAGAAACTTACAGGACTATACCATAGGCTCCTGGTTGTGGGAAGAAGTTGATTATGAGGATACCCTCGCTTTGCAACATTTTGGTCCATTGAAGAATCTCATCACGGGTTGTAGCCATCCAGGAACAGGACACGATTTCTTGTAGGTTGTTTCAAAAATAATTTCGATTTCTTTTTAATTTTAGTGGTTCATGTTTCTCAAACGTTTCAGGTCACTGTCCGTTACTCATCCAACTTGGTGTGATAAATGTGGGGATTTCATGTGGGGATTTTTGACACGTGCTGTAAAATGTGATAGTAAGTAAATCCTATTTAAAATTTTGTAACTCGGTTTAAAATCGTTTCTTTCCAGTAAAATCTGTATAATGCTTTTCTTCTTCCTTTTCAAAAATGTGGGCTCCAGATTTCTTCATTTCTACAGCTAGTTATGTTCAGTGTTTTCTTGCAGATTGCAATTATACTTGTCATGCAAAATGCAGATCACTGGTGACACTTGATTGTAAAACAGCTGATAGTACCTTGGGCTCATGCCATGAATTGTCGTCAACTTCTGCTTGTCCCAATCTCAAGGTTTTTATTGAAAATGACGACGTTATTGAGGTTTGCATTGTTTTGCTAGAATTTTTACTTCCAGAAAGTTGGGATTCAGAAGATAAAAGATTAAAGAACATAGGTAGCAAGGGTCTTCCCAAAATTCTTTTTCTCTTTTGTTTTAACAAGCGGTTTGTACAAATTATTATTAGAGTTATATATATAATAATTTGTATATATATATAACTGTATTTATTATTTATATGACAGCATTTCATTGCTTTAACATATATAGGAGCAAAGAGACGAAACAAGCGGTTTTGTACAAATTCATATGAATTTTATGCGGCCTATTAATGTGGTCGCTGGCGACTCACTTTCATTTCTAGATGTTACCAATGAATCGGGTAAATTTTTCGATATGACAACATTTCATTGCTTTTAATATTGAGTATTTTTACAGATAAGCCTACGTTTTTGGATTTGTAAAAGAATGTATGCTCTTTTAGGAACAGTAACCACCAGTTCATTGAGGACAATTACGACATTTTTTCTCCCGAGAAATACTATCAAAAACGTGAATATAAGTAGCAAGATGACTACCAGGCATTCACAGATTGTTTTATTACCACTTTTGTTCTTTGCATATAATTTGTTTTGAATGTAATTGTTTCATATATCCAAAACTTCGCTTCCTCTTTTTTTTATTTTATTTTTTTATCCAGGGAAATGATTGTAACTTTGCTGCGAAAATTCCGAGTTGCTGATAATCCGCGAAAGTTTGCGCTATATGAACGTATTTGCCACTCGCCTGAAAATCCAGCTGCTCAAAATTGTATTTTTTATAATTTTTTTTTTTTTTTTTTTCTGTAAGATTTCGCAAGTTTTAATATCGTTTTTTTCTCTAATGAAGAAAAAAGCAACTTCGGACTTAGGATTTTGACTAGTTCGTTTGTTTTAACTCTATCTTATTAAAGGTTTTTTTTCTTCACTTATCAGTTTTTTTTTTCCTGAATATTAATTCTTATTAAAGGCAGCTTAACTCGTATTTCTGATGACTCGTTTCCACTCAAAATTGTTCGCTTATGGGAAGAGAAGGGTGAAAAACGACAGTTAGTTTTGCAAGAAAATGATACCGGAGATATTTTGGTTTGTTGTTGTTTTATATTTCTGTCATACCAGTCGCTTAATTTTTGTAGTTAAATAAGGCTATTATAGTTGTTTACCAGAAGTTTTGACTTTTGTTTCCAGAAGAACTGTTTCAACTGTTTCCTTTCATTTTATTTCAGTGGGATATGTTTGAAATACCAGAGCTTGAGAATTTTTTGAAAATATTGGAAGACGAAGAGAAACAATATTCTTTCAGAATTCGACAAAAATACGATGCTTATAGGTGACTTGTTTTCTTATGTTTTGCAATTTCTTTGCATACACCTTTCAAAATCATTTGTACCTCATTGATACAGGTTTCTCTTTATGATTTGGTAATCTTTATTTCACAAGTTTTAATTTTTCAGGTGGTATTTGGATGAAAATTTACGTAATCGAGGTTTTACAGTGGATAGCGATGAATTTAGCTCAATAAAAACAAATTCCTGTATATCTACTGACGTTTAGCTTTTATCTTCTATAACGTCGTGGAATATTTCTATCGACAATCTTCGTTGAATAACGAATAATTGAATTCAAATACTCATTGAAATAGTTGTTTGTTGGTGATATCAGTTACCCGTACTCAAAAGTTTTCGTCTGTTTTCGAAAGCGGGTATCATTGGCCGTATCACTGGTTGTCATACTGTAAAAAGAATTATATATGATAGATGAATCACTGTTTCTATGAGTTTGTGGTTGATTTTGGAAATAATTAAAATAGAAAAGGCATTTTTTTAGCCTAAAACATAATGAACGAATGATGAGAGAAGCGGGATAACGGCGCTCACTTTTTAAAGATCCGTTTAGTCCTTTAAATGACTTCACTTTTTTGTGGCATATTTCATTTGTGTGCTTTCTGTTGCTTGAAAATTATTTTAGCTCTAGGCTTTTCCAAGCTTACACTGTTATCCGTTGTAGTATGTGGTGTTTTAGTAAATGCTGGCACTTCATTCTGGTGCGTGGCAGTCTTTAAATTAAGTTGTTAAGGGCAATTTCATTGTCCTTTGCTGGGTAGTTATAAGACTGAATCGTTCAGATCATTTCGGAAGTTCGGAAGCTCAACGAGCAAGTAGATAAAAAACAGTCTGACAGCAGGACTTCTGAGTTTTGAAAAGGATAGCTACAGCTGTAAGGCTTTCTTTTTTCTTCCACATCAAAAAGACACATATCGGAAAAACATCACCCTTGGGAATAGGCATACAACGTTTTTGCAAAGTTTGAAAAGTTAATAATGGCAGCAATGTCAAAGTGGTCGACTGCAGATGAGCTTTCAAAATGGGTTTTTCTCCAAGAAATGCCGAAGATTTTTTTTTAATGGTTAATGGAATTAAGCATAAACGATTGCATTTTTATTTTTTTTTTTTTACTTATATTCTGGAAAGTTTTAGTAAGGATTATAATTGATTCTCCTAAAATTTTTTGTTCGTGTATAAATTGTAATTGCTAAATAATGGTTTAGTTGTTAATAAATATAAAAGAATGCACAGTGTCCGCTTGTAATATTTTTGATGTGGAGTATTTCAAACTTTACAACCTTTAAGTCGTATTTCTGGCTATTCGCTTTTCTCCCGCCAATACCGATTTTCCATTCATGGCGGTAGTCGGTGTTGCCGGAGGCTTATTGCTGGTTATACTTCTGCAAAAATTTTATTCAAGATTAAAAGAAATTACAGAAAGAAACATGAATTTAAAAAAAGAACCGGAAGAAAATCGATGAGTTTTATTAAATTTAATATTGCAAAAATTCCTGAGGGATGGGTGTGTCAAAAAAGCCGTTGAGTAATTGATAAATTTATGGTGAAACGACTTAGGGATTCTGCTCAGATCAATGGATAAATTTTAAAAGGACTTATAAGACTCGGATGTGGCAGTGGTAATGTCTCCTTAATAGTAATGGTTTTGAGTAGAAAATTGAGTTAGCATAGTTTTGCTTTGAAAAGATTTGTGGATGCGTGAAGAAATTAGTAACATTTTGAGGGACGCAGAAGCAAACACGTAGCTCAGTAGCGATAAAGACTTGTCTTCTTTGGGGTTAATGATTTCGGACGACCACTGCTTGTGTCATTACGGATTCTACCCTAAGAAAAGAGAAAAGTTCGTTCCTCCTTTCTCTACTACCGTCATTCATTTGGAACTTTTTTCTTCAAATAGATGATGACAGCTAAATCTCGACAAGGAATCTGTATAAGTTCTATCTATCATAAATCAATTCTTTTGTTCGAATGTTTTTGTGTTGTCGTAGCAAGGAAAGATTAATATGTTTTACGGTTTCTTGGAAACCAGAGCTTTGAAAATAGCTTTAAAAAAAGTATCCCTTCCTCAATAACTAATAGTTATTGTTGATAACGCTTGTGACAAGCTTTAGTCGAAAAAGTCACTACATCCAAGAAGAAAAAAAAAAAATCTCAGTACTTCTTTTATCTAGCTCTACGGCATTTATACAAAACTATTATGTATTATAATCGCTTCATCATTTTTTAGAAATTGTTTTCGAGTCATTTTTGCATTTGCGAGTTATTTTTTCAATGGTTTATGGTTGAGAGGGAAGAAACAATGAATTTAATTTTCAAAGGAGTGAGCATAGATAGCTCTATTCTTCATGAGCATTTTTATCAGTTTATCTAGAAATTTCGGGAATTTTTGTCATTTCTCGTTTTTAAAAAACCAAAAAAAAAAGTGCGAAGTATGACCTAATAACCTCTAAAATGACAGAATTTTTAGGTCCAGTAAATAAATTACTATTCGGCTGTTCTCCGCAACAGAAAAAGAGGGATAATTAGACAATTCAATACAAAACCATATTTGATTAATAATAGATGAAAAAGAAGGAAAAAAGTGAAATTCTTAAAACCTTCTGAGTAAAATTGGATTGGGTGATAAAAAGCAGTGATTTTCACGAGATAAATAATTCGATGCATTTGAGGAATTCTCCCAAGCTTGGGATTGTAAATGTGATAATTTATGAATCCACTCCAATAACGCTTTTCCGCTTTTCCTCTTGCATAACAATTATTTAGCTATCAATTCGATGGCTTCGTTTCCAGTATGCGAATTCCTTTTCTTTTATTTATTTTTTTATTTTTTCTTGTTCTGAAATTACTTTGGGATGTTTCGCCTATTGCACTACAATTAGTTGGTTTTAGGAACATTTTTAGTACTATAATTAAGGAAATTGTGATAAAAACTTTTTTTTTTTATTAAAAAAATTGAAAGAAAGTTGTTTACAATTGTAATCCTTTTTTTTCAGAAACTTCCATGGAAAAAGGATAGCAGCAGAGGAGAAATTAAATTGAACGATTAGATTTAATCTTTAGTAAAAAAAAATTGTTGACTCGCATTGCTTAAATTTTACTAAATTTCCTTCAAAAATAGTTAATTTATTTGTGTGTAAATTCAATGATATAAATTCAAAATTAGTAAACTTCCTTTTTTGTTGTGTAAGTTTAAAGAAAAGAGAAAAGAATATTTTGGAATAAATAGCTGTAAGAATTTTAGACATCTGCATAATTTAGGATTTGAAATAAGCTTATGAGTGTGACTAGTAGGATTGCGGATAGATGAGCGATGAAACTGAGTTTTGAGAAAGAAAACATCAAGGAGGATGAGTCTCTTGAGAAAACTTTTTCTAGCACCCAATCTGTCTTTGTTGGCAAATAATTGGGGCCCGAGAGTTCAAGAAAATCTAGCAAATATACATCCAACCACTAGATGCACAGCACATTCATTTGTTCAATTTTCCACCAGAACCTAGTGCCATAAATAGATAGGCAGATATGTCTATATCTCCTCATTTCTTCCAGATTCTCGAAAATCTGAAATAGTGGCATCTGTTCTTAAGAAAAAAAAAAAAAAAAAAATAAGAAATTCTGACATTTATTTGCTATAAATTCATAAACAAATTTGGTTAATGCATTTCCAAAACATATTTATGACTTTCTTAAATTTCATATCATTTTTCTAATATAGGATATTAGCAGATTTTAGCAATATAAGCTGAAAGTTTGTTTTATAGCTTAAAGTTTATCATCTCATCAACTGAACTCTGTTGAACGAACTGCATGTTAAGGCAATATAGCAAATGGCACATGTAATCTCTGTTCCCACTTTATAAGGATATTGGAAGCTAAGAAATTATGAAGTAATTAAGAGTGCATCTTGATTTTTCCAACCGAAAAATCGCATTGATTAAAATTCATAAGATCAATTTTAATCGTAATTTTGTAGGACAAAGAAGAAATTGAATAAATAATCATTTGTTGAAGAGATGGAATGGTTTTATTTGAAGAATTTTTAAGAATGTTCTGTATGGTTCTTTAATTTTCATTCAGATTGAATGAAGATAAACCATGAATCTGATCCCGATTTATATGAGTACTTTGATTTTCTTTTCTTAAGATTAAAATTGAACTGCATGAGGTTTCAGCCGTGCGATCCTATTTTATAAAAAAGTTTTCAACTTCTGCATTTCAAATGCCACAAGATGGTTTCAAATTTATGTCCAAAGTGTTGTCGATTTTCCAGGTGTGTTATAAGGAAGAAATTCTTGAGAAGATTCAATAGATTTTATATCCCGACAAACCAGTTATTCTTTGAAACTATCCATCTATACATCCCTGCCTCAAAGCTAAAATCACCTGCCTAAAAATTTTTTTAATTAGCTACTGACTTTATTAGTCATTCACTAATAACTACGATATTAGGACAATAAAGTCTTAGTAGAATATCCTGAGATTATCTCTAATATACAATATTTTGGTAATTTAAAAAACAAAATAATATGTGAAAATTTTTTAAGCCTGTTCAAGGAGCATTTCAGCCTTCAGAGGCAGTAAATAAGTAATTCAATTGTCCAAGCTTGCTGATGACAAAGCGTAAATAATCACAATGAGTTTGTTAGGAGAATGGAAAGAAAAATGCCTAAATATTCCTTCACTAGTTTTGAATCTACCCTCCTAATCTATTCCCTTTTAACAATGTCACTAAATTACGGATTTGTCATCACACGGATTTCTCTGTATGCAATTATATTCGTTTGTATGCACACATCAGCGGGCAATTTGACAAAGTGTTAAAATTTAATAACCTAATAAATTCATCTTCTCCTAGATTCTTTTTCTCACTACTGCACGATGCTATCTCCGCAATATCATTGCCGGTGAATTTCTTCTACCTCAATTATCCACTGTTTCCTGTTAATCATTTTCCAACGCAACATTCACACCTGTAAATATGGATCATGACTAGAAGTTGGTAATCAGTAACATTTACTACTTATTCTAAAGTAACTAATAAAAAGTGCCGAAGTGATTTTCTCAATTTCTTTTTTTTTTTTTTTTTTTTCTGTTTGATAATATCAAATTTAATCAGTTCAAGGGCAGTGCTGTATAATTTAAGGAGCATCGAAAAAATTCATAATTTCATTCAATATTAAATTTTTAATTGTGAATTAAAAAAAAAATTTGGGTATTTTTCTATTTTAGGATGACTATGTCGATTAAAACGAAGGAAAATCACTATTTTCCACTTTCACTAACGATGATATTGCATTTCAAAACGATTATGAGAAAAAACTTAATCAACACTTTCAAAAATAAAATTTTCCAACAAAACAAATTTTAGATGCCACTTTTTTTTTTTTTTTTTTGGAATTTTTTTAAGCTCGTTGTAACCTTTATCAGTCAACGAAAATATGCAAATCATAAATTTGAGATGCCAAAAAAATTCACTTTAAATTTATACAGTAAGAATAAATTGAAAAAATTTGAATAACATCAATTAGGATAAGAAAGGAAGAAGGAAATTAATTAATGAATCATTTTATAGCCTGAAATTTATTAATGTATTTAATGATATGAGCATTCACAGTAAGCAACAAACTTAAAAGCTCCAACAAGCTAATGCATTAGCCAATAGTAAACAGCATTTATATATGATTGCTCCTCCTTCTGTTCCTTCCTTTAAAACATTTTGCATCATTTTTTTTTTTTTTTCCAAATATTTTTAAACTCTTTTGATTTATTCCTAAGCAGTTCAATTTCTTATTTCATTTTCTTCCAATGAATAATTTTTTTTAAGGAAAATGACTTTTATTTAATTGCAAACTGATGTATCAATATTGAATTATACAATTTAACAGTTTCCATTAGTTGTCATCTTAAGTAATTAATTGCACTGCTATTTTATGGTTGTAAATGTGAAAAAAAAAAAAAAAAGAAAAATTAAAAACCGATAAAACTTAAATGACTGATGCATTATGATGTATGATAAAATATTCACAAAAATTTGTTAATTTCATATGAATTGGTAATAATTTCCATTAATGGATAACGAATGGATCATTCGTTATCCATTTAATAGCGATTATCATCAAAATAATTAAAATTTCGAGAATAACTAACTTACTGTGCTATTACTGGCATAAAATTTTTCAGCTTTACATTATCCTTTCTTTGGCCTTTTTCTTTTTTTTTTTTTTTCGCTCTTAGCTCTTCCTTTCCAGTCAATGTTTGGAGTTTTCAAACTCAGTTAATGACATCATGCAATCTATCCAACAAGCTTTTGCATACAAATTGTGTTTTAAACTTAAACTTATACAATCTAATGTATCAGAAATTTATCATATCGGAAAGGCTGCATGATTCAAATGAAACTGCTTATGTCATTTTCTTGTTACGAAAACTTTTGTGTGACAAGAAAACGAAATAATAAGGTTAAATAAGAAATTTCTATTAAAAATTAAAAAAAAAGAAAAAAAAAAACGAAAAGAAAGAGTAAAATCCAGAGAATCTGTATAAAAAGAATGAATGAAAGGAAGAAAAGAGGTGGAAATAACTATCAATTGCATATATATGCATTCGTTGAAATTCGTGAGAAATTTGAATTGAATATCGTGTGAAAAAAAAAAAAAGAAAAAAAATGCAATACATAGTTTTCATCCTTCCTAAACTTTTACTCGCAGATAAATATACCAGCTTAATTGAGCTTATTTTCATAGACATTCTTTCTTTGAATTCCTTTCCTAATGAGGTCATAATCTTCAATTTCTTGTTTTTATTTTTATTTTCCCTCTTGTTTTTTTTTTTTTTTTCACTCTCTCAAATTTTGCTTATTTTGCAATTATTAAAATTTCTATCTCGCTCTTTCTTCTTTTTTTTTTTTTTTTTTTTTTTTTCTAGCAATTAGAAGATTCATTGAATTCTAGAAAATAATTTAAGATTGGGTGAGCTACACCGACACTCCTTATTAGCGAAGAAAATATCTGATTCTTTTCATATCAGATATATCATCAGTCTGTGGGACTTCACCTGAGGCTTTTTGTCCAATTCCATGAACGAAACATGAAGCACTTTTTTTTTTTTTTTTTTTTTTTTTTTCAATTTATATGTCTTTGGTTGTCTTGGATACCTTTTATGAGTCTTTATAAACAAGTAGATAAGGAAATTAACTTGAGGTAAATGTATCAGTGTAGCTATTGATCACTTACAGTAATCGATGATAAATTTGCATAAAATTTTTATCAAAATAACCAACTGATAAGCGTCATCATTCTCGTTATTATTACCGACATTCTCTATGCTGTTTTTTGCTAATAACTGCTATTGTTGTCGTTATTATTATCGTTGTTGCTGGTATTGCTTCTGTTGTAAATGTGACAACATATATAAACATCCTTTTCTTTTTGTAAATAATAATTTTATTTTAACTCATTTCTTTAAAAAAAAAAAAAAAAAATATCGCAGAAAAATTTATATTGATTTAACGTATTCCAAACTAATTTTTCTCCATCTCTTTCAATTTCAATTGAAATTTAAAGCCATATTTCAGAGTGCGTACTTTTCAATGAAACCTGACTGAAAAGGCCAGCGCAAGCTTCATATATATATATATATATATATATACATATATTTACAAGATAGCTTTTTGCTTTCCAAATGCTTTTTTTTCTCTTTTCTTTTCAATTTTAACTAAACAAATATAAACGAATCATGTTTGTAATTTAAGATCCCATCTAAAATGCTCCTTCCTTCCTCTTCTGCATGACTTTTCAATAAGAGAGGGTGGAATTTTATGACCGAAATAAAATAGAACCAGGTTTTCTTCATGACCGTCTTGGATTTCAGGAGTAAACTATAAATCTTCCTCTCGGGATGAAGTGACTAAAATTATGAAGTTCAACAAAGTAATTTTTGAAAAAAAAACTATTTAAAACATAACTTCGAAGTTTTGAATTGTCCAGTTTCGTTTTTTTTCTTTCCCAGAACTCATAAACTTGAAACTCATTTAAATCATATTCCTTTATTGATTGCTTTTTCCATCCGTTCTTTTGATTGTTTCAACTGTCTAAAGTAAGGCTGTATTCTTTAAGTCAAGAATAAAAATAAAAGCACAAATAGTCAGGAAAGAGAAGCTTATACATTAATTCAATTTCATTTGAATTTAGATACCACAAATGATATTGTATGGTGTAAGCCATTTTCTACCACATACAATTTTATTTTAATACTTTCAGTATGTTTAATTTCCTAATTGTCAGATTTGATTTTATTTGAAATGGATGATGATGCATTAGCTAGCATTTTATTTCTTTCAGTCAACACTTAGTTTAAATTTCTATATTTTCAAAAAAAAAGTGCGTGTTCATACAAGTAAGGAGAAAATTAGGTAATGAATAGAAGACGAAATATTTCCTTAAATTATTTCATTAAAATAAATTATTATTTATATTTTGGCATCATTTCAGTTATGTGGCAGCTTTAAAATGTGATCATAATAAGGAACTTGAAGCATAATCATGCTAATTTCTGGGCTTTGAACAAGTTCTTTGAATTGACAGCTAAGAAAGCCTGTCCAAGCAGAAGTGAAATGATTACAAATGATATTTATTCAGAAAATGACCGTTCAGAAGAAACTTTCGAATGAATTATGCATCAAATTAAAAGTGTATTTAAAAGAGACAGCAATGTTGGAGAAGCGATGCTGTTGTTCCAAGTTATTTCAAGCTTTCAAAAATCATTTCCTTTTTTTTTTTTTTTTTTTAAATTCATGACTAGAAGGAACAAATAATTGTTAATTTGATGCGTTTTCTAAATACAATTATTGTGGATGGTGCCGAAACGGAATGAAATAGTATTACCCAAATACGACTCTAGCTTAAAATTAAGATGATCAGTTAGAAAATGCTATTCAATTGAAAAATTTTCACTTTCGCTGCTTAGTCTGATGATATTTACTAAAACTTTGAAGAAATGTTGTAGCTCCAGTGAAATTTATTCTAACGCTATTGTTACGCTTGAATAGGTGGCCAAAATATCTTTCCAAAAGTCAAAATCAAAAAAACAAGAATATTCTTGACTTTACAACATATTCTAAAGCAGAATTTAGTATAGCTTTTTTTAGTTGATATGCAGCGTCGTTTCTTTTTGATTATTATTAATATATTTTTAGTTATTATTAATATATATATACTCTGATTAATAATTCTATAGGAACTTCACTCGCCCAGAATTTCTATCTTTATTTAGTTATGAATACTAACTCAAAATCAGCTTAATTAAGTAACAAAAACAAATTTAGCTACATGCTATGCAAACAATATTAAATTTTTAATATGCCGATTACTTTTAATCGGTTATAACATCAAAAATAATCTGTTATCTCCTTCCTTCACGCTCACAAATTTGAAATATAGCTATATCTCATAAACTGCATCTGGATAAATTTTACTTTGCATGTGACTTGTGTTAATGAAAGAACTAGATAGAATAGACGATAAAAAAAAATAATAATAATAATAAGTTAATATGGGAATACCAAAAAAATAACATATTTTAACTAATGAAAAAATGAACTCTATTTAATTAAGGATGATTGAATGCCATTTGATAACTGATTCACCTTACATGATAATCAATGTGATTTAATCACGGCGAAAGGAATAAAATCATGGAAAATTTTTGAAGACAACGATTGTTTGTATCTTCAAGCTTAGCAGAACATACGTTACCACCACTTAAAGTTTTATCCCCAAAGGCTTCATGGAGTTTAGCTTTATTCAAATCATTTTTTTTTTTTTTTTTTGTCCTCCTCAGCAGACCTTCAGTATCATCTTAAGCTGACGCCACGTGTGAAGCACTCAGCTTTCAATTTTAAAGTACTATTTGTTAACTTTTAACAGCTTGTTTGAATTATTTTAATTATTGTGCTTAATTTTGCGTTACGATTATAACAGTTTTAGTACGTTTTCTATATTTTTTTTTCCTTTTTTTTTCCATGGAAAATTATTAATCCGATCAAATTTTTCAAGATAAGTCGACTTCAAATATTCGGTCGTTTTCTCGACAAAAAATTTCTAACAGCTGAACAAGGTGCCTGCCACTCATATTGCGGTGTCAGCAAATCAGTATTATTTGCTTTAATTAAAGGTAACTATTAAAATTTATAAATTTTTGAAGCGTGAAACGTTTGATATCTCAAATAATCGATCAATAATCAAAAATACCGACTAATTTCAATTTTTGTAAACAGTAAGTTATCATTTTTTGCTGCAAAATATTCAAATATCAATACGTTATGCTTTAGTCAATAAAAGAACAAATTCCTATTTTTCCTGTAGAAAGAAATTTCTGTAAAATCTGAAGTTACTGTTTGTAAGAAGTAAAATTTAAGAATTATCAGGTAAGTTATCTTACCTCCTTTCTTCTTACAAGAATGGAAGCAAGAATGAAATTACTTGGGAATATCAGGAGGTTTGGAGAAAATTGAGAATTTTGAATCCTAAAAAGAAAAAGAGCGTTTATAATTTCCTGCTCTGTGCAAAATGCACTGCCAGATACCGAAGTGAAGAAATTTTTCCAATTTTGAAAGAAATTTAGCAGTTTTTATTCTTCTTCATTTTTCTGAAAGGTAAATTAGATTACACAAAGTACTTTGATGGCTAAAATCATGGCTAAAATCTTGAAATTCAGCTGCGGAGAATAGCTTTTGGCAGTACCAGAATTCAATAGAACGACTCGTTTGGACAGTTCTCATTTTTTCATTTAAATTAAATTACATTTATTTCCTTAGGAAAATTAGGCTCTATCATCATTTTTTAAGCGAAATTAGCACTGAATGAATACTACCTAAAACGGTTCTTATCAATTAATCTATCTGAAATTAAATAACAGTAAAATTTTCAAGCTATTTAAATTAGTACATAAATCAATTTTCCATACTTTATATGCTGTTACACTGCACTATATTGCTGGTTAATAGTCCAGAGTCAAAAATCTATGGTAAAAATAAAACATTCCTCATTTTTACTTACAAATTCATGAACTTAACATTTGAAATCCCATAGGCTTTCATTTTCATCTCTTTATTATCTCATATATCAATGTATTATGAATTACCAGCACTATGAAAATTTTCAAGTGAAAAGTTTCTAGAAAGTTCGTTCTAAACTTTGATAAAAATTTGAATTTCAAAAAAGTTTTGGAATTCAATTCAGTATTTGTGCAAATTAGAACTTAAGTTCCACATCACTTTTTTTAGTGGTTGGATTTTATACAGCTTTCTGTGCATGAAATTTAATTTAATGGTGATAATGATCGTCTTTTACTCTAAGTATTTGTTACTGATTTGAGCATGATAGTTCTACATAAAAAATAAAACTCCTCTTATCTCATATGCATTATTTAATTTTCAAATTTTTTGTGTTGTTTCAAATTGAGTTTAAATTTCGAAGTTCATCCTGTTTAGATTAATTGACCTTTTCATTAAAAAACATGATACTGACATCGTTTCACACCTTAATAGTTATGTTTGAAGAGGAAAAATAGAATTTCACTTTGTATACTGAGGAATTTTTTTGAAAACTTTTCTTGCTTCTTCTAGATTAGAAATAATTCTAGCATTGTGTTTATCCGAAACCGGCAGTGACTGAATATGGCTAGCCAAATAGAGAATATAGAAAGGTGTGGGAAGGACAAGAGACTTTTTAGTCCAGAGATGACCTTTTTTTCAAAACAGTTCTTTTATTATCCATTTGTGTCGGAATTAATCCCCATTTTCAGAAATGATATTCATCATATTTAGCATTTAAGAAGTTTTTCAATTGAAATTTAAGAATTCACTTGAAGTTTGCAAGAAAATTTCAGGAATCCCATGCTTTTTTTCTAGATTCCTTCAAAATACTTCCCATTGCTGACTTGTATCGTCAGTACTGGATATTTTAATAAGCAAATTATTAAATTAACTTATCAAAATAATACAACCAACAATTTAGTTCCAAATGCAGCTTACTAGCATAGTACCAATCAACTACAGTTGCAAAGTAATAATGACATATTTTAGGGATGCACAGAAGGAAATGCATACCAACCCGGTGGTAAAACAAATAACTACAGACTGAAGTTAAAATTTCGAATCCTGAATTCAACATCGTACTTGGAACTCATTTAAAATTGATTCGATTTCGGATTAAATCTTTTAAACCGGTATTGCGCCAATCATGATTGTCAGTAGAAGTGAATCTGGAAAAGGCATTTACGAAAATTCGTAACTTTCTGGTTCTAAGCAATAATTTGTGAGAAAAGTTTAGAGTACTAGCACGCCCATCCACCTAACTATAATGAAAGCACGCCTCTGATAAGGAAAACAAGGGGACGATATGAAGGAGAAGGAGGAGTAAGATGGAAAAAAAGAAAAATCGTCCTCATAAAATCGATTCCAATTTTCTAACGCACGATTCAAACCCGGTTGCAAAAAAATTTTTTTTAAGACATATTCATTTCCAGTAACGGTTCCTGTTACTTCAATCAATTTCTTCATTTTGCTGCTGGCTTAATTATTCACTGCTATCAATTCTGCTGCCGATTGCGGTAAAGAGGAGTGGATTTTAAAACATGGGTTTCAATGTGCCGATTATCAATCGTGATAGCGATTGGTGCCGTGAATGGTTAGATCGAAGGATCAAGGAGCCGCATATGCAGAAAAAGTTGGTGCTTGTAATTGTTTCTATCGCTTTGCTACTCGATAATATGCTATATATGGTGATTGTGCCCATAATCCCGAAATACCTCCGGGATATCCATGCCTATGATGTGCAGTTTGTTGGATACCACAATGAAACGAAAAAGTTCAAGAACGGTACCGTCGTTGTCCGGATGACCGGTGGTCAAATCGACTATTTAAATGAAGATATCGGATTGGGATGGTTATTTGCATCTAAAGCACTTATTCAAATTTTTGTCAATCCATTTTCTGGATATATCATCGATCGAATTGGCTATGAATTCCCGATGGTTATCGGTTTATGTGTAATGTTCAGTTCAACAGCTATTTTTGCACTGGGACGAAGTTATGGCGTGCTGTTTTTCGCGAGATCATTACAAGTAAGCATTTCCAATAACTTTTTTACTTCAAACTTGGTAATTTAGAATGTGACTTGTTCTTTTCTGTTAAGGATTTAAATTAGAAAATGTAAAATTACCTGATAAAATCCTGTCTTATCAGTATCTCTGATGTGCCCATTCGGACTATGAACAATCAGTTTTAGGGATTTGGTTCTGCATTTGCTGACACTTCTGGTCTTGCGATGATTGCTGATCGGTTCACAGAAGAAAATGAACGATCAGCAGCGTTGGGCATCGCTTTGGCATTCATATCATTCGGTTGCTTGGTTGCACCGCCTTACGGTTCCGTTCTATATTCAATAGCCGGAAAACCGATACCATTCCTGATTTTATCCATGATATGTCTTTTTGATGGATTCATGGTCTTCATGGTGATTCAGCCGAAAACCAGTGATAAACAGGTGAATACAGCCGGTGAACGGATTCAGGGCACACCAATGTGGCGTCTATTTATGGACAAATACATTGCCATCTGTTCCGGTGCCCTTATCATGGCAAATATCAGTTTGGCATTCCTGGAACCGACTATCACAACGTGGATGGCCAGCGCCATCCCAGACACTCCGGCGTGGATGGTTGGCATCATTTGGTTTCCACCATTCTTCCCGCATGTTCTTGGTGTTTACGTCACCGTTCGTCTTATGCATCGCTTCCCGCAGAAAGAATGGCTGTTTGCGGCAATTGGCTTAGCCATGGAAGGCTTAAGTTGTTTCGTGATACCATTCACGAATTCCATTCTTCAGCTGATTCTACCCCTATCGACGTTGTGCTTCGGAATTGCACTAATCGACACGTCGCTGCTACCGATGCTCGGATATCTGGTGGACACACGTCACGTTAGTGTTTATGGAAGTGTCTATGCGATTGCTGATATTTCCTATAGTCTGGCCTATGCCTTCGGGCCTATTATTGCTGGAGAAATTGTCGCTACAATGGGTTTCTTAGCTCTAAATATTATTATTTGTTTACTAAATGTGGCTTATACCCCAGTGTTGTCAATTTTGAGAAAAGTTTACGTATATCAACCATTTGAAGAGAAAGAACAACAAAAACAACTACCGTTTGGTACTGATGAAAGTGGCAGTGGTACTCTTGGACAAAGTTTTGACATTCCTCAACAGCGTGGTTATGGTACTATTCAGCAGCAGCGTGATGTACCGGAAAAGTATAGTCCACCACATTCAGAATATTCTGCTGCTTACAATCCAGATGACCCATTAAATGTACAGTGGTAACGCAGGACTCCATTCGATGGATAGGATATAAAATTAGCACTTCATTATTAATTATTGCTCTTACTGCTTTATTAATACTATTACTGCTACTGATAAAAAATGTTAATTTTATGATTAATTCCTGGCTAACTTTGTCGAAATTACTCTGCAGAGATGGTGGTAGTAATTTCCTTAAAGTAATCCCTAAACTGTGATCTCATTTCTCTTTCACTATGCTTGTACATGTTGTTGATGTGCAGTAGTTTTAGTTGTATCTGGAAAATTAATTTCGTTCAGTGTAGTCAAATGTAACATAAATTATCTCCAGAATCTGAGAAAATTTGGCAAAAAAGGAAATTAAAATAGTAAGGGAGAAATAAGGAAGGAAATATTTGGGCATTAGTTAATGAAGCTTAGCAAAAAGGCTGAAGGTTAAAATGACTAAAAGTTATTTGATATGTTTCGAAATGAATATGTGATAAATCCTCTATGTATTTAATAAATTTAAATATAACTCCAGAAATCTTGACTGGCAACCTATAGTGAAAATGATGAAACGACTTTTTCCAAATATGTAATTTAAGTCGGGAAATTGGCAGTTTTTAACTATTTTATATGGTGCAAATATTGTTCATCAATTTCAAAATTATCCAGAATTTCTTATTTTTGTTTCAGGAGAAACTTCGGAGTAATTTTAGGATATAAAGAATATAAATCTGCATGAAACACACATTGTGCTGGTTTTTCTAATATCTTCGGAAGTAGTAAGGGCTTAAGTTTAACTTTAGTACTGATTATGAAAGGCGTAAGAATGAATGCGTTCATTTCCTGCTAGAATTCCATACAATCGTAAAACTCATTTTCAAAATAACCGCTAAATCTTTTATATTTTCTTGAAATGTGAACAAGAATGAGAAGAAAAGTTATCCATCTGTAGCTTTACCTGCCTCAATCATTGCCTTCCAAGAGACTCAGATACACCTGGAACTTGCACATCATTAATTTCATGTTGATATACTCTCGAGCAAAGTGTGGTTTCATAGTATATTTAAGCATTTTTTTATGTCAGTTCTTGCTTTTTAGTAATTATACAATAATAAAAGCTTTTATTCAGTTTGCGAAAACTTAGAAATAAGTGTATTTTGCTGCAAATTAACACACCCTGTAGAAGAGCTTAACTTAACAGTACTTAAAAAGTCAAAAGTCCAGAGCTTTTTCTTTTCAAACTTCAAAATTCAAATCATTTTAAATATTCAATGGTCAAAAATTTTAAACAGAACTTGGACCAGAGCACTGTTATTCCCGCATTTTTTTAAAGATGTTAACTTCTAGAAGTCATGCTTAAAATCCGAACAATTTATTACAAACATCATAGGCCGCAGAGAAAATCCATTAAAATGATTCATATTAAGCTTTTACACCTTAAAATGATCCATAATTTTATCAGAATGGAAAAGTACAGTGATTGATTTGCCGACTAACTCCTAGAATTCGATCTCTTTTCCAGGAAATTCTTGATAGTAAATCTCATAGCAGCCTAATTAGTTACTGCTCGTTTTCCAAAATGTCACATCAGAAATGACTGTGTCAAAAACAGCAGGCCTTGTTATACTGCCAGTGAACGCTTTTGGAGTATGGCTTAAATTCATCTTGTTGAATTTATTCCACTCTTCGCATTTAATTTTTAATTCTTGGATTTCTTCCTTAAATTTAAGTTTTTCTTTCTTTCTTTCTTTTTTTTCTTTTTTTTTTTTTTTTTTTTTTTTTTAAAATAATGATACTTTCATGAGCATTTTCACAGTTTAATTGAACTGCATGCAGTTGTTTTCGATCGGTGTTCTAATTCAGAATAAGCGAAATGTAATCGTGAATTGGTGGATTCCAATGAAGTTCTGACTGAAATTTTAGGTTTTAAAATCAAGCTAATAGTTTGGAATGCACCTCCAAATAACTTTCTAAATTCAACAAAAATTCATATATCATGCGAAGAAGTTAACACAAAGAATATGCACACTGCATGTCATAAATTAAAAAAAAAAAAATGAATATTGCTACTTATTCATTTAATGGCTATAATATATTTCACCATAAATATCTGATAGAAAATTTCAAAAAATTAAATGCTATCAACTTGCAGCCCTGGTTCATCATGGGCGATAAAATATTTATCACTGATAAACGAAATCCGACAAACGACTGGTATGAGGTGAGCTCGATTCTTCTCCCTTTCTGTCTTTAAAACTTTAATATCGGTTCAATAATTATGAAAAAAAATTTTTTTCAAATATCCATTATCAATATGGATATTTGAAATAGCTCGAATAGAGATCATTCGAAATTAACTTTTTACTACAAAAGACAGCTGATCAATAAGAGCAGGTTTCTTAAGGAACACAAGTAATATATCTAATAATATTTTGATTGGACCCTCAGTCTCGTGGTTTCTTCGTTGACAATAAGGAAAAAGAGAGCCATAGAACTGGATTTGAATGTAAACACGGCAACCTGTAAAATAGTCCTTCAGTCCAAGTAGTGCTTTCATTGTTTGCACCACCATCGCTTATTTCGAGCCACTGTTTTTCAATATTTACCTATTCAGAGTTCCCTAACTGTAGTGTGAATTGATTAGTTTCTAGTTAATCAAGAAAAGAGATTTAAAATTTTGTAAGGCACAAAATTTTGCATTATATTAATCAAGCAGTGGCATGTTAATTTCATGAAAATTCACAAAAAATTAGAAAATCTTAAGGTATGAAATGGGCAGTTTTGTATTTCCGAAAGATTTTGAAATTTTTTTTTTAACCCTTAATATCAGACTAATTAAATACAATGCAGTATAATTAATAGTAAATTATTTTGAAAATATCATAGAACTAAGTGGTAAATGCGCAAGAGCCTTACTATTAATGGCCAAGTAATGAGATAAACTTAAGGATGAGAATATGAATTTGTTATCTGATACTGGAGAATTTTCATTAAAATTTGTTTAATGTGTGGAAAATAGCTTTAATGGGAAATTACCCCAGAGAGCGATAAAAAAGCGATTCGTAACACTGATTTTTCCATTTAAAAATCCCCTGAATAGAGCCAATGAAGAAATTCATTTACTTGATGCTACTTTTCCCAGCATCAGAATTGTTTTCACTCATCGAAATTTGTTGCAGTATTTAACATTCTTCTTATTTCAATCTAACTTATGTTTTTAAGATTAATATTCCGAATGATCTTAAAATTGGTACGCAGATATAGCTTGACATTCCGGAAGCAGGAATACACTGCTTGTAATATGAAGATGTTCCTTTGTAGATTCTAGCTGCTGCCAAACGCTAAAAGTTAGGCACTGTTGAGTCATAATTTTGTAATTAAAACATACTGAAATTTTTGTACTTTTAAATTTAAGCACTTGAAACTATTACTTTTTAAACTAATGAGGTATCTTGAGAGTAGCCTGAATCTCAGATTATCAAGCCGGGCAAGATATGTAAAGGAGATAATAACAGAAGCAGTTAGTGAGGAAAAATTTGAATTACTATTACACCAGGAAGTTTACAGGATAGTTTATGAAGAGAAGCTACTTATAGAATAGTGATAATGCTACTGTTAAGAACTTTTCAAAATAAACATTATCACTTTCTACATTCGGCTAACATATGTAAACTCTTGCACATCAGTATAGAATACAAACAAGCAACAACTACTGCCTATCCATATATCCAGAAGGCGAGTTCAAAAAATATTGCTACTTTTGAAATTTCGAATTTTTATTTTAAGCATAAAAGATAGAAGACTTTCGATATTTTAATCAGTAATTAAATAATTGTTCCATCAGAACCTTCTCGTATTTTCTTGAAGCCAATGAACCAGCTCTAATAGTAAACTATTTACGAAATTTTCAGCTATTGTGTGTTTATTGTTGAAGTTTCTGTAAACTTTAAAGTCATGTGACCAAAAAGCAAGATGATGGAAGCACGCACAATAATTCTTATTTTGATACAATAGGTTATGCAGCATGTGTCATTTAAAAATAAAAAGAAAAGATCAGAATCAGTTTTAAATTTAAAAAAAAAAAGTCAAAACACAATTTTCGTTAGTTGAAATTATTTAATAAATGAATGATGAAATGCAAAAAAAAAAAATGAATTTTCTAAATTCAAACTTAAATATTACTTTTGTCATTAAACCAATGGCCATTTTTCAGAATGCTATTCCAAAGCCACCAATACCATTGCTGGAACATACCCTGAAGCGATATCAAGAATACGTATCAGTGGTAGTTAATAACGATCAGATGAAGCTATCACGCATTGAAAAAGCAGTTGCTGAATTTCGAATTATTGGCACGAGGCTACAAAAGAAGCTTGAAAAAATAGCAAATGAGGAAGATAACTGGGTAAAGCGATGATAAATTTTGAAAATATGAACTGTGATAAGACAGTGATAAGGCATTTTTTTTTTTCTTGTTAACCTAAGACTTCATCGACTGTATTTTCGATGGCTAGGTTGCTTTATCATGAAATAAAATATCAGACATTTTTTGCATTATTTTAAGAACAATTTGGAAGAATGGACTTATTTCCAAATAAGAAACTTTAGTTTTTTGTCCCAATTTAAAACACCTAATTATTTTTCCGATTAATCAATTCTGGCTGCCGGAGATGTATTTGAAAGTGAGATTTCCGTTGCCAATAAATTCAAATCCAGCCTATATATTTCCACAACAGATTTTCAATACCTTGGATGAACAGCTGAGGTAATTTTCGCAACTTTCAAAACAACCATTTTAAAGTGCTGTAGTATTTTTCCAAAGTTCAAACGAAAATTTGATATTTTTAAACAAAATATCACTACTCTTTTCAGTTACGCATCTTGGCTTATTCGCGGATTTTGTGATTATAAAGATATGATCGACAGGTATGGATAATATATGAAGCTTTTTTTGAAATTTTCAGAATTTTTTTCAAATAGCTGCTCACAGAAATTTTTAAATGAAGTAGAGGCAAATAATTTGCAGGAAAAAAAAAAATAGCCGCAGAAAATTATCCTAAGAAATGAATAATCATTGATTAACACTAAGTGTTAATCGTCAGATCTAGCATAATTAATAATTATTTTTGTTGTAATCTTTGGCCATCATATTTGGACAATTTTTGAAATCCGGAATGTACATTAACCCAGTAAAATGGTTCTATTCGAATAAGTTGCCGGAAATGTAAAGATTGTTAGCATCAAATTTGCTCGTAATAGTTCCTTTAATAGTTTTCTAAATTTCTCCTCCTGACTTGCTAACGGGTCGAATAAAATTTTGCATGAACATTAAAAATGCTCGATAATACAAGTAGTGATACGATAATAGCAATCTTTGGTATAAAAAAAAAAAAGGAAAAAGCTCGTAATGTTTTATTTATAAGTCGAATTCTCCAAAATTTTTATATTGTCCGAATTTCAACAAGTCCAAGTTTAATCAAAAATAATTACTCATTGCTTGATCTTTGAGTCTTGCCATAAAGAAAAAATAAAATTCTTGCAGAAAACTAATAACTCGAGAGGTTTCAACAGGTCGCCATAAGGTACACATTTGTATGGAACAGTATGATCGAATATTGCGTAGCTACCGTGAACCGTGCACACCAGTTGATATTCAACATTACAGGATGATTGCTAATGATAATTTGGGAGTTAACTGGAATGAGCATATACTTGCAATGTGCAACAATCAGGTAAATTAAATTTATTTTATCATTACTCATTAAAAGAAAAATTTACGGGAAAGAGGGACAGATAGAGAATGTATTTCTTGTTAAAATGAAACGCTATGTGATATAAATCAAAATCAATTAACGTTAACACTTAACAATTCTAGAAGTTTGTTTTATCTAATTTTTCGAAAATTTCTCAAAAGTTTGCTGCAATTCTAAATCCGAATGGTAACAGTTTGCTACCCCATGCCATTCGTATTATGAGAATAGCTTCTCTTCTTGTTACGAGAATCGCTTCCACGGATTTCTGTCTCCATGAATTCAAGAACCATTCGGAGATAAGGGCACATAACTGGGTTGTCCGTTATGATTCAAATAAAATAAGACTAATATATTCAAATTCAGACATTCATCGTATTCACACGACTTGATGGCGTTCTCTTGTCGCAAGCGGAAATAGCGAAACAACTGGAGATGGTAGTTAAGATGAGTAGAAGTGGTAAGACAAAATATATCGGTATTGCTGGAGGAAGTGTTGGTGATCGTGATGATGCTGCTAAATTCTGGAATATTATGACGGAAGGTTCGGCCTTTGTTTATTTAGATGTTAATGGAAATACGGAGCAGTCTGTGTGTTAAATTTATTTATAATCTATAGCTATTTTAAGAAATTGATAATTTCTAATGTTTCGTCTATTTTATACGGCTGTTTTAAAGCATCATAAAATTATATGCAGATTTTGGTGAAAATATCAAAGAGCATTTAGATAAACAAAATTACGAATCATTAAATTGGATCAAAACCGCTTCATTTGGGATTTGCATCGATATTCATGATGAAACGAAGTGGTCTGAGAATTATGAGCGTAATTTAGCTCATCGGGGATTGCATTTATTACATGGTTTTGGGAGTAGGATGATGGGTCTAAATCGGTGGTATGATATGACAATACAGGTAACCACTGTTTCTGACAACAGTTAGGGAGAGATTTTAAAAAGAATAGCTTTTGAAATTGCTCACTTAAATTTTATTTAAAAAAAAAATGATTATTTGATTGCCTAACCAAAACTAATCGTTTGCGTCATATTGCAATTTCTTGCTAAAAACATTGAACTTCCCTCTAGATTTTAGAAATCTTAAGGATAATCTAAGTTATTAAAAGAAAAATCTGATTAGATTGTTGTTGCGAGTGATGGTACAAACGGTTTGTGCATAGAACATTCGGTTGCAGAAGGAATTGTAATCAAAAATATGGGCGAATATGCTATACAGTTTGTTAAACGAAATACCGGACAAAAAATTGCATGTTTAATTATTAATATCTTGTACTTACTTTACTGTTTTCGATTCAAATTTTAAATTATTTTCAAAGCAGTTATGCTTTTGTCGTTATTAGAATTTTTGGATTTATGCGAAAAAATTTCAGTATAAGGAATTTTTTTAGTGTGATAGTGCTAAGAAGGATATAACACCATTGGAGCTCCAGTGGACTATATTATCACATGCAAAACCATTTCTACAAAAACAAATTAAAGTCTTTGATGAGTAAGTTTTGTTCATCTCAAATCAAAAATTTAATTCAGAAAAATGGAAATCCAGGAGTGAATTTAAAGTTTAAATCTTTAATATCAACAAAAAAAGACGAATTTCTCTTGTTAACTTTGGTTGGATAATAAGTAGTTATATCCGATCCATAGATGTGAGCAACTCGGATACTATACATAGCCGACTTTGTATGTACTTCTCATTATTTGCAGGTTGGCAAATGACTTAAACTTGCAAGTGTTAATTTTTGATGGATTCGGAAAAGAATTCATAAAATCATGTGGTATCAGTCCAGATGGTTTCGTTCAATTAGCAATGCAACTCGCATACTACAGGCTTCTTTTTTCAGCTGCTAACTCAATTTAAGAAATTTATTTCTGCTAAGAATTCACATACATCTTCATTATTATATATATCCAAGTTTTTAAAATTTGACCTTGTATCTAGGCTGCATGGACACTTAGTGTCAACGTACGAAAGTGCTTCTATCCGACGATTTCGGAGCGGTCGTGTTGATAATATCCGAGCTGCAACGCCGGAAGCTCTACGATGGGTACAGGCTATGCTTGACAAAGATAAGTCGCAAGTATGCATTTAAGTTTAAAGCTTACATTTGGATCTTTTTTCTTTCTAGAAATATTTGCAATAGCAAATTACTTGAAAAATGATTAAATTAATGGAATAGCACTTCTTTATGCTGATTTTCTGTAGTCCAAGGGGATAAACGTCTACTCCATTCTTTTTCATATCTTTCTTTTTTTTTTTATTTTTTATTTTTTGAAAACAAAGAGTCTTATTTCTTTACAGGATAGTTTGTTTTAGATTGACAAGAGGAAACTTTTTGAAGAAGCAGTGAAAAAGCAAACAGAAATTACACTTGAGGTATGTTTTCTACTAAATTTAGTTTCTTCTAGCTTTTAGGAGAAGAGATGTGACTTAAGAATTGTATTATGCATGATGAATCTCTGAAAGATGATGGCTTAAAGATTTTACAGAATATAACTGGTCATGGCATCGATAATCATTTATGTGCGCTTCAGCTACTTGCTAAGAAGGAAGTAAGTGAGGGTTTGTTGCCAAGAATGCCGGATCTTTTTCTGGATCCGATATGGACGGAGACTATGAGATTCCCACTATCAACAAGTCAGGTTTGTCACTTAAATTGTGAAGAGACGCCTTTTGTTCAAATTGCGTGGAACAACAGAAGTGAGAACTAATTTCTTACCTTTCATTACAGGTAACAACCAGTTCTTCAATCACCGATACATACCTCTGTTATGGGCCCGTTGTTAAAGATGGCTACGGTTGTTCATACAACATTCAACCAAATTTAATTATCTTTGCACCATCTTCATTTAAAAGCTGCCCTGTAACAAATGCTGAAAAATTCAAAAAATCATTAATTGACTCTTTGAGCGATATTAAAGCACTGATAACGTAATCAATTATTTACAGTTTCATGAAAGCCTGTGATAAGAGATATTTGATTTTGAACTTTATTTCGTTAATTTAGTCATAGAGATTCTGAAGTTTCTTTTTTTTTTTGCCCCAAATACTGTCTATAAATTCATGAAAAGAATTGGAACCTTACAAATTGGTTAAACCAACGCTGAAAGACTAAACTTAATTAGAAAGTCAACTTTTTTTCGAGAAGTTTGGTCTAATTTATCGCTCCTTATAAACTTGCAGTAATTTGAAGTTTTAGGAATATTGTGCATATTTCTAGCAGTAATTTTATAACTTTTGTTTATAAATTAAAAATACTTTTGTTATCTTTCTAATTGTCCAAGTTATGAAATTGGAAAAAAAAGATTAAATTTTCGTAATACTAATATTGTAGTCCCAATATTACTACTTAATAGTTAGTAATTGCAATTATTCTCTCATGCGCATTTTTCCGTACTTTAGAACTAAAATTATAAATCATGCTTAAGATTGTAAACTTCAAGTTATGGATCATTTCTGACTAGTATGCAAAACACTAGTGAAGTTTTTATTCAGCAATAACCTTTTATAGGCGCCATTAATTAGTCCGCTGTGATTCTAATCAAATTACTGTTACTTATAGAGTTGTAAAACTCAACATTTGCATGATTGTTTAGTTTCAAAAAATCTGATCCAAGTTCTGCCCATTTAAATTACCTGTTAGATAATCATAGCTGATAGAGAGATGTGTATGAAATTCCTGGTTATTAATTATTTGATTGGCAATGCATATAATTCAAAAGTAATGAATAAAAAGTACGATAAATTTCGTAAAGCACACTAGATTTAAAAAAGTAAAATCTAGTTAGAGTGATGTGATTAACTGCTCAAATTTTACAACCACGTGAATCTTCGGAAGTCAGTTTACATTGTTCTGTTAAATTTGCAGTAATGGTATTGTCCAGGTATTCCTGGTTGGCTATTGTACAGGAAGAGGAAATAATTCTCCTAAATGATACAGAGTAGTTGGTGATGGAAAACGTTAACCTTTTCTTCTGATTTCCACTTATCAAATGTCTTTTTGAAAAATTTGATTGAGAAATACTTTTAACCTTTTTATTCCTTATTAATTAGTATCTATCACTAAATAAATGGTTGCTTCGAATTAATTGTTGTAACAAGTTCAAATTTCAAATCACTTGGCGGCATTTCCTTTTCCTTATTTTTCATTACCAACGATTCCATTTTTGGTAGTTGGATTTCCGGAGCACTGATATCTTCTCTCATATCTGGAATGTAATTCAAATAAAAGCCTTATTGTTTGGTCTTTGAAAGAGTGAAAAGAAAAAATCCGTTGCATAAAAAATGCATCGCGTAAGCTAGGATTCAGAATTCACTTAAAGATTCAGCACATAAATTTTGAAGATGGGATTCAGAAATGCCAGACTATGGAAGGTAAATTTTTCTGGAATGTGTCTGATGTCATAGCTTAAAGATATCTGGTATGAAGTATTAGTGTAAAGGGAGCACGATACCTTTAATATGGCTGATCGTTGGCGTGATGGAGAGGAGGAAGTCTTTCTGTTTAACTGGTAGTAGTTTCAACCACATTGGTAGTGGTGATGGAATGGCGATCGAATGTTGTGAATCTGGCGTCAATGGAGATTGCAATAAAGGTGGTGTTGACGTTGCACCGATAGCCGTATTACGAACAGTAGGTTGAGGTGACAACAAATCGAGATTCAACTTCTCGATTTCTAAATGATACTCGGGTTCACGACTTGAATCGAGTGAGTAACGGTCCTCATTAACAAAGTTGCACTGCCCCATAACGAATGATGTTTCGGACTTCTGGCTAAGTAAGCTGCTAGGGTCGGAGTATGACTTTTCGCTCTCGCTACAATTAGTAGCATTTTCAGCGAATGCCTTTTTTTGAGTGTTCAATAAAGCCTTCACGTAAGATGAAGTACTTTGAAGCTCTTGCTCAACTTCACCGATCATAACGTTCACCTTCTGCACGGCATTATCAAGTTTTTTCCAAGAATCTATTCTACCAGCATTTGGTATATTCTTGGCTTTCAGATGACTTGTAACCGTTGGAAAAGAACGTGATGTAAACGTGGCAATACGCTGGGCACAAGGTCGAACATCAAACGATGAACGATGGCATGTTCTCGGTGCAAATTCGATCACTGGCTTTCGTTTCGGTGAAGGAGCAGCAACGTTCGGTATTGTACTGCTGACGAAATCGGCAGGACATAATTTCAGATTCATCGCTAACAGTTGTTCGTCAGGACTATACGTCGGATACGACCAACAACGTGCGATATACTCCGCCCTTACCAGTACTCCGTTTGATACCTGTAAGCTAGTTGATAACGGTTGATTTAAGACCTGATAAATAAAAAGAACTCAACATATCTTTTCATGCAAACTATCATTTAATAAAAATAAAATCGAAAATTTACGATAGAAACCTTCGTCTTAATTGCATTTATTTGCAGATCTTGTTGCATTTCACTGATGTTTACATCTTTCTGAAGTATCTATAACAGTTAATAATTTACTTGTTAGTAGCAAATGAAATAAACTTAATATTGGAAGAAAATTGACCCAGACATTACAAAATTCAAACTTCAATCTTCAAAAGAGCGGAGAAAATACGGTAGTATTAGCACAGTAACAACAAAATCAAACATACCACTTCTTTGAGCAAATGATTTCGCCACCGCGTAATATTTTCTAAACAGAATTCATTCATATGTGTGAACTGTGAACGAAATGTGCTCAGGTAATCGAATAAATGACTTAGCTGCTCAAAATCACTCTGATCAGCTCCCTTCATCCATCTGAAGTTCAAAAAAAAAAAAAATTAGAATGTGAATGAAAGTTATGAGGATAATTAACTGACTCTCGAAACTTCATTTTGATTAAAATTAAACATCAAATGATGTGATCGAGGGTTCAGAAAGAAATTAAATAGAGTAAAAAAGGGAAGAGGAGAGAGGAAAAAAGAAGACATTATGAAGCTGATTATATCGTCCTCCTAATTGTGCTTTGTCTCTTCAAATTTTTCCTTGCAAATTCTAATTTAGGTTTTGAAAAACTGAAGCTTAAAAAGTTCGAAACTGAGCTAAAGTGGAGATGCATTGTGCTTTGATATGTCATATTGTTAATAACACCATAATGATGAAAGATAAAGTGTTAAGCAAAAAACAAGAAACAAGAAGAATCATTTGGAACAAAATCTGCTAAATAATTGAACAATTTAGAGAAGAAATTTGAAGTTTATACCTGACTAATAAATCACTATCACTGCTGTTTTCTTCCACATTCAGTAGATCGTGATATTTAGCAGTTGCACTTTTCATTTGATTCTGAAAAGAATTTATTGAATTCTCAGAAGAAATCTTTCGAAATTTCAAAAAATTTTAACATCTTACACTGGAAATAAAATTGAGCCGGCGTTCCATCGAAGCAGCATCACGTGACATAAGGCGCAATATAATGAGGATAAATTTTAAGAAGCCACGAATCCAGAAAGAAATTGACTTTGTTCGACTTTTTTCGTAGTGATTCTTTCTCGAAAAATTCCTGTCAAAATACTACACCACGAAAGTTTTCCATATATTACAGATGCCGGGATATTGACAACTAACAGTAATTTAAATTTGCAAGAAATGCTCAAACTTAAATAGATATAATGCGAGCATTGATTCAAATCTAGAAGCGAGGTAAAAATCTATGAACTCTAAGATAAACGAAAGGCTGATTCTTATTCAGATTCTAGACACTAAAAACTTGATGGATTTGTTGATGTTAATTAGCACTTAGTTTTTACCTCAACAATACAATAATGAAGCACATCTCTTACCTTGCATTCAGTGTTGATTTGCAAGAAATTCCAACAAAAATATTCAATACAACAAAGTAAAACGTTTGCATTAGATAACAGGTGTGCATATGCCTGGATAAGAATCCATAAACGGACACAGCAGCAGTGCTCTCCTCCAAAACCGACGAAAGTGGTGCTCATGTAGACGGGTGGTCGTGGTAACTGCATTAATTAAGCATTTAATTCAATGTAAACAAAGTCAGTTGACCTTGAACTGAAAAAATCTAGTGCTTAAATTCTAGATTTCTCAATCGAATGATCTTCCAAATTGATTCTTCGAAGATTTTACCGTTGTGTCAACATCCACAAACAGAGGCATCATCGCATGTATACCGCACATTTTATCTAATATCCGGTCGTGTAGCAAGCTTACTACCCGTGTCTCCGCGATGGCATCCATTTGCAGCAGTGAATTAGCTAATTTGCCCCACAAAAATTGCATATTCTGGATGCTTCCATACTCTGTTATTTCCACCAAGCTATCCAGTTCCTTGAAAGCCATTTCAATGCGATTTTCACAGAACATTTCCAGAAGCTTAAGTCTGAAATACCATAAAGCAATTGGTTTTCCAGTCTAATTATGCTACGATAGTAAAATGGGTCATCAGCACTTTATAGAATTGTAAACAAATGGAAAAGTTCTGAATATCTTGAATTTCCGAAACTTCGTACCATTTCCCTTAGTTGGTTTAGTAAGATTATATGACTGAAATTGTATTAGTATTGCGTCATACTGTTTGTTGTATTGTTAATTACGAATAAATGGCCATTGCGTAATTATTCTCTTTATATAAGTGAAGACGAATTAAGCATAAATAAATATCTATCTTCTAAATCTCTTTTCACTATATCGATGTAAGTTTGTTCAGTGGTTAGTTTGCAGGTGTGATTTTCAGAATGCTGACTGAGTGATATTCGTGATGATAGCAATGTCAAGTATCGAAGTACTGGAATTTATAGTCAACTAGCTGAATCTTAACAAGGATAAACCCTGATAATTGCTCCTCCAAGAAGCGTAGCATTGCTTGTGATTTAAGGTCACGAAACTGATCGCAATAATAAATTGCCTCGATATGATGTTCGCAAGCCCATAAAAGTAGCGGTGGTGTACGCTCGTCGCAAATGTTCGATATTGTCTTAGCAACGTCAATCCGTTTCATCAAGAGAGCTTCATCCAAATTCATTTCTCAAAAAAAAAAAAAAAAAAAAAAAAAAGAAACTACTGTAAAGTCGATTTACAGGGGCTAATGAGATCTCATCATAAAGGCATATAATTGATAACACTGAATATAATATTTGAACCCATGCTCTGCTCCATTCCCTCGATATTTATACATTTTAATCGAAATATTTTATACAAAATAATTACCACCATTTTTGTTAAGTAAAACAGTCGTAAATATTAGAAAATTGAACAAAAAATCCAAAGTTTGATTACCTGACGTTGATTTTGGCCATTCATAAAGCGATGGAAGTGAGCCTGGATTTCTTGGTACAAGTAAAGGAAGGCCAAGATAATAGGCTGCAACTATTCGAGCAAAATCAATTGACTGATCCAAAAGTGGATCTTTTCTAAAAAGTTTCCATGAGTTTTCGAGTTGAAAAATAACTGAGGTGCAGGCATTTTCAGACATCGACATAATTGACCATAATGTTAATGTCTGAAAAAAAAAAATTATTTTTTTTTTAAAAAGTTGCAATAATCTCTTTGCATTTTTGGTTTTCTTAGGAAAGAAAACCATTTAAAACCACTATTAAGAAGCCAGTAAGTATTAAATGTCATTAAGTAGTAACATTAATTACTAAAAATTAAAATAGGCATAAATTATGGAAATTCGTAAACTTCAACGAACTTGCTTATAAAGTACATCAAGAACTAAAAATCGAAAAGGAGAAATGCAGGTGAATTGGAGGTGTAATTATTGCATGCATGCGTATAGCACAGGGGACAGCAAAGCGGCTTCATGTGACACCACATGCCTCTTTCCCTAGCAACGAACACACCTTCTTTCCCCATAACTTTCGATTATTTGGAGAAGGTGGCTCAAACTGTGATTAAGTGAACTTGAACTACTGATTCCAATTAGAAAAAGGTCTAACAGATTAGAGAGATCACTAAGTGAATTTCAAACCTGAAATCATTTTTGTACTTCTCCAACAGTGATAAAGAACCAAGAAAAAGTAAAAATTTAAATCAGTGATTTAATTGAAAACATAATTGATCCACCTAATACTTCCTTGCTACCATTTTCTAGGGAAGTTGACGTTACATTCAAGGATGAAAATACCTTCTTTCATACTAATTAAAGTTAATTTCACCATAAGAACTCACGAGTTGCTCCCACTCTTTCACTAAAATAAAGCTTAGAGCAATTAGAAATGTTCCACACAATATTGCAACTATTACGTCGTTGTTTGCATTTTTGTTAATCATTTCTTGACTCTTTTCTCATTCCACGTAAATGCTTTTGTTAATTTCCATCAAAATATGTCCCTTCGTCTTTCTTCTGCAGATGTAAATCTTCATGAAAAGAAATTGAAATATTTTGGAGATTAAACGGCGCAATGATCATGTGATAATGAAAGCACTTATCCGTTCAACTTTGTATTTCAAAAATAGAAGGTTTTGAATCCCATTAATTCAGATAGAAGGAGGAAATTAGTTTCTTTGTTATCATTCTAGATGAGCGAAAGGTATAAGCTATTGTTATAATAGGCACAGAGTTATTAGGATGACCCTTCAAGATGACATTATTTAGCCAATATAAGTGTGTAATTGGTCACAGTTGGAGACAAGATCGCAGGGATTAGTATAGAGAGAGAGAGAGGATAAAGTTAAATATGATGATGATACGGATCAACTTACACTGGAAGCAACAATCGGTAGCATGATATCTCATCATCACACTACCCTTCTCTTTTCTCAGCCAAACAAAAAGGTTCTTGATCATGGCTGAGTGGATGCTTAGCCCTTATCCACAAGTAAAGTATATATCCAAAGGCAAAATTTAGCTAACAGGAGAGGAAAAAAACAGGTGGAGGTGGGATGAAATTCGTAGAAGTAGAAAAACGATCTAGCAATTTTCGATAAATTCCATTAAATAAAGTTAGTTTGGGTTAGCTACTAACACGAATGCTCTCTCTTCAGCGATATTTTGAAGTACTTTTGAAGTGCTGTCAACTCATCATTAATCTAGATATCTGTACTGATCCCCTATTCACCGGACACAATCCAATCAGAAATGATATTTTCAGCAATCAGAAAACGGCCACTGCTACTGTAATATACAAATAATTCAAATATATTTGTTGTCCCAATTCGTTACAATTTCATACGCTATACAATTGTGAATTTCTCAGACATAAACATTTCAATCTTTAAAAACAACGAAATAAACAAAAAGAAATGATCCTTGAATTAAAATTTGGTTTATAACTTATCAGTCTTGTCATCTCTGCAGCTTTATCTCACGAAAAATTTAATCTCACTTCAGAGACAATAAAAGCAAACGAATTGATCATCGAATTTTTAAACTAATGACCTCTAAAACTTAACAGAATATTGCGCGTAAATAATTGCATTTTTGAAATACATTCCAGTAAATTTGACATATCAAAAGTTTTGCTGAAACTAACACTTTAAAAAAAGTTAAAAATATGCAGGCCTTGCATCCCAACAATTCATTTAGACACTTAGCCACTTCTTTTTCTTTTCAAAAGGAAAGCCTAAATAAGTTGTTGCTAGTAAAAGTTGAAAAGAAGAACTGGTGCCATTAAAAGAGTCATTTGTTAATGTAATAATAAAATGCAAAAACAACGAGGATGAAATGATAAAAAAAGTGATGCAGCAAGCAATCATAATAGGAGTGAAATGCAATGATAATGATAATTTTATTAAATTTTTTATTAAATTAACAGTAATCAAGAAGGTGAAGTGGGACATTTTGATGCGGTAAAGGGAAATTTCAGTAGAATCTGACTTTTAGCAAAAAAAAAAAAGAAGTAGACATTTTAGAAGTAGTGTATGTATCTGTCTGTGTCTGCACATATCAGTCTGTCTCTTTAATTATTTATTCTCCTTCTGTACATCTCGTCCATCCCGCAGGTGTGTGTACGGTATTACCGGTAGAGTAATCAAGCTTCCACCAACTCCGCCTTGATGTGCTGATATTTGGAGCTTAGTTTGATCCCGCCCTTATCCTAATAATTTCTCGATACAACAATCTCAATAGAGCGATACAACAGCCGATCATAACCAGTTATAGCTATAGCTAAATTTTTAAATCACTCGAACAGATTCAGACTTATCAGTTGCCCCCAGTGATTAATTAGCAAGTAATGATTCTATAACTAAAAAAAAAAAAAAAAAAAAAAAACGAATTGTGAAAAGCTTTACTTCAAATATTTGAATAAAATAAAATTTAATGACTTTTCTATCTTTAGATAAACCTCCCTCACAGGATGGCTTTTTTCATTCACAATTTATTGCAACCAAACGAAGTCATCACCGAACAGTCATCATCAGTCAGGTTTGACTTTTTGCCTTGCTTTTCTTTTTTCCCTTATCATTTTTTGAGTTTTTTTTAAAAAAAAAAAAAAAGTTGCAAATATTGATTAGAATTTTGTCGAAGACATGAATTTTTTTGTTCTACTTTTCATTCCCGAAATAAAAGTTATTATGGGCCCGTTCTTTGACCAGAAATCATTAAAAGATAGGAATAAATTGGGAAGAAAAAGAGCTTTTTTGGTTTTCTTAAATCAGAAATATGAACGTTCAAGGAAATAATTTTAAGAAATAAAAACGAAAAGAAGACAAGAACCTTTAAATGCACTTGCTAATTTTTAATTAAAGTATGGAACTGTTTAGAATCAAACTTTACAAATAACTTCCTAATTTTTAATCGCAGGAGATTCTCATCTCTTGAAATTATTATAAATCATCTAGAAGTGACTGTAATCAAATTCCATATCCAGTATTATTTTGCGAAATGAACTCCATGAGATATTTTATATGCCATCTTGTACAGTGTAGTAATGCTCAGAAAATTTTTTTCAAACTGCGAAAATATCGAAATTTAATGAAATGCTTTGATTTTGAATAACTGAAAACCTACACAGTTTTTTAAAACCTTACTAAGTCCAGCGAGCTTAAATGGCATCTTATCAAACGCTGTTTTTAGAGGCACTTTGAATGAAACAGAATTTTGTGACGAGACACCCATGTCATGCAAAAGCCTGCAGGTTGCAAAATGTCCAGGTAATTTCATGGGTCCCTTCAATTCACCGGAGTGGTACCAAGCAATTAATTATGTTAGCATGGCTACTCAACGCATCAGTCATCAAATTAGTCATACAAATAACGACCATTATCCTGTCATTATCGGTGCGTGACTTTGGAAAATTTTTTTAATTCCGATCATATTTTAGACTCTGAACAGTGCCAAGATTACTTTAAACTAAAAAAAAAAAGGTATTAAAATTTAATAAGACGCATTATGTAAGGAAGAGTTCTTGAATAACTTTCTTTGAAAGAAACCTCAAAGGTAAATGCCGGAAAAGAAGAGACAGCTTATTGTTACCGATGGCTTATTTTGGAAGGCATCTTGTGTCTTAAAGATTCATACACTGAATCCGTGCTCAAGAATCAATAGTAGGTCGCAAATCATTTTCTCTCTGTCTTTATTATTTTAAGTTAATGCGAAATTATAAAAATTCATCTCTTAATTACTAAATTAATACAGGAATATCGGTAGCCTGAATGTTCAAGAATGAGGCTAAAAATTTGATAATGCTTTTATAGCTAAAAATTAATCTTGTATTGAATTGGTAAACAGCAATTAATTAACTCATCATTTAAATACATAAGTAAAGATGACTGATTTGTTGTCTTTGAATAGGGCGTTTAATCGAGCGGATTAAGTTTTTGTGGTAAATTCTCGTGAGAATATTAAGAAGGATGGTAGTTCATTATTTGATTATACCGTTTTCATTCTGTAGAATTGCTGCTGATCCTTCTAAATTCCACTCTCTCCCTCTTTGCTTCCCTTTCACTCTCTTTTCCTTACCATAGTTTTGTTTGTTGCTTTACAATGTTTGTTTAACATTGATGCGGAAAGCTTTTGATGCGGATGACATTGTTTTAATCTGTTCCATCCTTGTTTTAATTTGCTCCACTTCTATCCTTCTTCTATACCTAAGCAATTAGACTGGAATAATAAGCAGGATGGTTGAAAAGGCGACAGTACTTCATTAGCAAATAGATTCAGCTTGTTACTGAGCACACATCAATGATGATTTATTTATTTATTTTTATAAATGATATTATAATTCGTGTAAGCATTTCGCGACATCTGATTAATTACTAAAATATTCATGCAGTGTGTAATGTGACGAAAAACTTTTTTTTCAGTTTCAAAAAATAATGAGACTGATAGAAGTGACAAACAATCTCACCATTAGGTTTAAAAAAAATGAAAATCAGTATAGTATTTACAGTGTTTGTTAGATTCTAATGAACTGTTAACATAAACACTACAGCATTTTTCTCTTTTTTTTTTTTTTTTTTTTAAATATTTCTTTTGGGCTACCAGTTCAATTGCGAAACTTAACACAAATAACTGAAACTAACGTAAATATCCCTTTTTCAATCCTAATCATATCATTTGAACTGTGGAACTAACCTTTTTCAGGATGGGATTCACGACTGCCATGGTTGCAGCCTTATATGCAGAAGTCACAACACAAACGGAAAGGTGGTCAAATTCGATTTACAAATGAACAGACAGATGCACTTGAGCAAAAGTTTGATAATCATAAGTACTTGTCATCACAGGAACGGAAAAAATTAGCACGAAGTTTGCAGCTTTCTGAGAGACAGGTCTTTCTGTTATGAATTTTTTCAAACTTTTGCAAATTTCCAGGCTCATCATATTTTTCCTTATTCATTTATTTACTTCTTTGGTCAGTTAGTTGGGTTGTTTTTTTTTTGATTCTATTCGTTCCAGTAGTGTCACAGGCAAAAATATTCTTTATTTTCCTTCATAACTGTTTGAAATAACCAGTATTCCGTGCTTATCAGCGCATAATAATACTTAGGTACTATCTGATGATTTTATCTGTCGACTGTACATCTATTATCCATTCTGTGATATTGATTCCTATAAAAAATCTGACCTTTTCAATAATAGAATCGAAAAAAGAGAAATCAGAAAAAAAAAAAAGATTCAAATTCCAAGCGTTAAATCAGGTATTAAAGTAATTTTAGGTTAAAACGTGGTTTCAAAATAGACGAGCAAAATGGCGGAGAATTCGTAAGGATGAAGAAGATGATATTCGTCCTAATGCCACAATTCACCCAATACCGCAATTTATTCATTACAGTCAGCACCTCTGATGTTTATGATTAGTTATCATATACCTAGTCTTACACTGAGTGATATTTACCATATGCTCCGTTCTACAAATTATGAGCCAAGTCTGCAACACTACCTTCTAACTCAAATTGGCCAATTTTTATCGAAGTGCTGCAGCATATTATTTGCAAAAAATATCACCGTATTATCATCCTCACAATAACTTCAGTGCCATTAGAAGATATCTTATATTAATTAGCCTAATCATTAAAAGAAGGAATTGGAATATTACATGCACGGTAATGCTTGACACATTTCTGCAAAGTTCATGAAAGAGCCCTGATCATCGCTATTGAATTTACTAATTAATTGATTTTAATATAGTGATCAGGCCATCTGTATTGGATAAAGACAAATTCTCAGAGTTGCAAACGTTTAACGGCTCGAAATAAAATAAAATGGCTAACAGTCAATTAGAATCACTTCAGGAAAAGTATTGAGATTTATAATTATTATAATTCAAGAAATAATTTTTATCAGCAAACTTTGCACGGAAGTAATGATTTGTTAACATGTTTTTTGGCCTCATAGCTTAGAGATGATTCCCGATTCAAAGAAACAAGGGAAAAAAGTATTTGTTATTTGCACTTCGACGCTGTATGGTTTGATATAAGCATATTTTACTCTCGCAAATGCAGATGATTTATGTCAATCAATCAAGCTGGTTGTTTATATTAATATTTATCTGTAGAAATATTCAAAATCATATCATTTAACTTGCTAGGAAAAAATCGAAGAGCAGTTAATTGATTGATGCAAATCCTAAATTGAAAGATTTTTTTCTTCCCATGTATTTTTGATATTTTGTGAATGGGTTGCATAACATTCAAGGTGCACAAGTTTTTGCTTAATCTTTCATGTGTTTTGGCTTTGAAGACTTTGTTCAATTTCTATTTTTTGTGATTAATAGATTTTTTTTTTTTTTTTCTAAATTATTCTAGATAGTTAAGTTAGCAATGGAGTCTAAAAATAAGAATATTTAAATTTCTAAGAAATGCACTTTTGTTTTCAAATGTATGTCCATGTATGTATGTGATGGAAGTAATTTCTACTGTAAAAAAGAATTTCTTCAATAATTTCTCATTCTAATGAGCCGAAAATTTTTGTTTAAACGGAATATGGCTAATGATGTAATGAATACATACCTGTGTCTCTAGAATTAACGAGTTTTTATAGTTTTTTGCTAAAACCAAAGCGATTTGGTAATTTTTATGTAGAAAATGTACATTTCAGAAGCTATTTTAATGAGCAGTTGAATAGTAGGATGACGGAGGTGAAGGAAGCCTACTACGAAGCTTTCGGTTTTCAGTTTTTGTCTGAATTTTCCAGTGATTGCATTTAATTTAAATGGAAAATTTTAGTATTATTTAAATCAATCAAAGGACATTCTAAGTTTGCTATTTTTGAGAGCTGATATTAAAAGTGTTTTGCAAGACAAAAAGTTATTGCGATAGGTACTTTTAACTGATTCATTTGCTTCAGCAGCAATAGTAAACAGATAATGAAGCATTCAGGCTAACCGATGGCATTAGTAAAAAAGATCCTTAAGACTGATTATAGCTGAATATGTTCTTTACGTAAAATTTGCAGTCTTTTTCTAAAAAATTCATGCCAACGTTTTTTTTTTTTTTTGTTTTTTGTTTCGAACGATAACTGAATGGAAATTTTGATGAATGAGCCGCAAGCTTTTCCATCTGATCCTGTATGAATGATTAGTAAATTTCAAAGCTTAGAAACACATATTCCTCATTTTTTGTTGAGAAGTAAAAAGTAATAGGAAAGTTGAAAAAATGACAATTTGTAAATGTAATGACACTTGTTCGTAGGAATGATAGGAATCCGTTGGCGCAGTTTCTCATTCATATTATTGCTTCATTCGCATCACTGACCAGTTAACAGTTTCCTTTGGTTACCTTGCAGATTCTGCTTGCGAGATAGCCTTCTGTTCCGTTCTCCTAACAATTTCCATATCTCCTCACTGATGACTAACTGTTATCCTCAGAAGAAGCAAAGTGTAATTGTCTTGCGGGAAGTTGGAACGATGCCGAGCGGTGGCAATATTAGTTGGAATATAAAATTATCGAATTTAAGGATGTGTGTGCTTAAGTCTGTGAGTATGTGTTAATGTGTAGTGCAATTGGCTTCGAGAAATGTGTTGCATGGAGAATCGTTCCAAGACGAAAGGCTACACAGCTGAGGCTTTTCGGTCTTTCTGCCCTTCTCGTGCTGTTAGAGCTACGCGTGATGCATGCCAAGTTAGGAAGTGTTCCACTCTTAATAATGTCAAACTTGCATTCTCTTTTAGCGAGAAAAATTGAAGCATCGAGAGCGGCTGTAGAGCAATATGCTGGCACCCATCATCACCAAGGATATGAATCCATTTCCATCCCAGAACCGGAAAGCCCGTAGTGTTCGAATGTGTTCTCAAGGCTTGGAGTCCTCGAAGATTACTGGATCTGTAAGTCGGAATCAAGATGCAGTCATGGCTAAGTCATTCAAATTGAAGCCCACGTCCACTCACAGTAGTAGCTCGATAGGCAAACCCACTATTTTGCCTTCCATTGTGGAGGGTGTCGAGATGCCTTTGAATACGGTGTTATCCTGCCACTGTACTTATGAAGATGACGGTTCGAGAAATATTTTACTGCCTACTGCTTCAACTTCGACGTTAGTAATGATTCCAACAACGACAACAGCAGTGGCTACCACCGCATCGACGTCTCCATTACTTTTGGATTCCACATTTTCATCCACAGTCGGCAGAGGGAAAACAACGAAAGATACTACGAAGGAAGCAGCAACGGTAAGATTAGAAAGTAGAGGTATCTCCAGATTTCTCGATAATCTCCTGCTGAAATCAAGAGATGGAAATTCTGTGCCAGATGATTGAGTTCCAATAATTTAGATATTGAAACTCTCCCATAATGTCAACTTGTAAATAACTGTACTTGTATAATTTCTCATTTATTTGCAACTAAACGATTTTGCTTTCTTATTTGTTTTTCATGTAGGTAGTAACGAATAGTATTTAATAATGTAAGCTTTGCTCCTCGATTCCTGCAAATTTCATATTCTAATAATACCTTATTTAAAGCAGCATTTTTTTTTTCTTTTTTAGCTTAGATGAATCAATTTAAGAAAGGAAAAAATTTGTGTAGAATGCCATTTTGCTGAGTTATTTAACTTATAGGATTAGGATTCACTTGTTTTATAATTAGCTTTATCTTGTTTTACCGGGCGTTTTTCGTTATTATAAACGTACTTTTCTTTCTTCCTTCTAACATGCTTTCCTTTGATATTTTCAGTGCTATGAGCTACGAATTGTAAAACTTTTCACAATTTCTTTTTTTTTTTTTTAGAACAGAAGGGATAGAAATTTAGTAACTATCAATTTAGATAAACTATAAAGCAATGAAAATTAACGCTTTGTTTGCTTTGCACCAGCAAGAATAAAACAGCTTCCAATTGTTTTTCAGCAAATTTTCTTTTTTAAAACAAAATACTGTATTTAGTAGGAATGAAAAGTATTTAATAATTACTTTTAAAGTTTTATGATTATTTCCTTTTACATTTTTATATAATTTACGAGAATTATCAGGATTGTCCTATCACTTACTAAAAGCTTACTTAATGCCTTCATAATTTAAAAACCACAGAACATTCCAAAAAAATTCTGCATTTCCAGCTGCAAAATCGTTTTACATTCCATTTTTTCAATCAAGGTTTTGGAAACTCATTTACTCGCCTGGTCGTCCATTAAAGAATTTGTTGCTTCTTCAGAAGATTTATTTTGCTGCTCTTCAATATTACTCAGTTCTTGCTATTATCTAGTTCTAGACAGAAACGTTGGATTGATAAATTTAGTTTTGCAGTACTGAAATGGAAAATTTAAAAATTATACATTGTATAGCTATGACTCTCAAGTTTCTTGCTCATCACAAAATCTAGCAGTCCATGTTAGCTTATCAACTTTTAATAAGCACAATCACTTAGAAGCAATTTTCATTGTTAGTGGACTCTACGATGGGTTAGATTTAAATAGAAAATGATTTTAGCTTACATCACTTGCTATTTAATAAAGAAAAAAATGTGAAGGTATTTCAATGTTTCCTGCAGAAATTAAGCTTTTCTAAATTTTACTAACCGGTAGTCGAATAAAGTGATGGGTAGCTACCATAGCTATAGTAATTTTTAGATGTCAACTTGAAGAAATATCTACCAGTAAGAAATGATTGAATTGCATTGTGTAAGGAAAGGAGAACATGATGATTTAAGCATCCAAAAAGTTAATTTATTGAAAGTGATCAGTTTTTAAGCCTGCGTTGTTTAGTAAGCCTGGATTTGCTACTATTTCTATACTGGGGATTGCTGTTGCTTATGGATTTGCTTATAAGAAGTAATAAAAAAAACTGAGAGAATTAAAATAAATTTAATAAATATTTCAAATAAATAAAAATTGTATTTCGGCTTGTCGAGCTAAGAAAAATGCTATCTCTTAGTCATCGTCTAATTTCTTTTCATATCCTTTCAGGTCAACTGGTAAAATACGGTCAAAGTTCTTTTAGACTTATTCCAAAAAAAAAAAAAGAAAGAAAAGCAACGGTTGAAATATCAGACAAATTTGTATTTTGGAATCTCTTTTTTGCTGACAGCTGACAAATGATGCTTGTTCTTTTCGTTAATAATAAGCATGTTCCGTTTTCTTTTTCTTTCTTTTTTCTTTTTTTTTAAAAACTTTAAAGACAAGCTGAAATGGTGCAAACAAACTTTCCAAATAGTAATTCACATAACGTTTTATAGGTAGCCAATTTGCTTTTTTCGTCTTACTTTAAAAAAAAAAAATTTTTTTAGTTTTTGCTATTTTATTCATTCGTTTCAGTTTGTTTTATTACTAGTAAATTAATTCTTTCATTCATATATATATATATATATATATATATTTTTCATAGATATATATGATTTTTGAAAGTTGTATTAATTTTTCAAGTTTTCCTTGAAATGACAAAAAAAAAAATGAAAAGTTGGCCAAACAGGGAGACTAAGTGTAAGAGATTCTGTTTTAGGCTATGAGATGGTTTCTAATCTGTTTGTACAAATAAATGCACAGTTGAAATATTTAGCTGTGGATGGGATAAATATGGTAAAAAATTCCAAATTGTAAGATTTTTTGCAAAATTTCTAAGAGTCATTTTTGTGACTGTGAAAACCGAAGCATTTTGGCATGATGTCAATAATTAGAATCGCCTAACACTTTTTAGTTACGTTCCCCAAATCAAATTTCAGACTAAAACTCTCTCATGAATTTTCCTTATTTTTGCTGCAAAGTATCAGAACAGTGTCTTTGTTTTAAAATTAATCAGGAAAAACAGTGCCCGATTATTTTATGGCATCAAGACTAAATATATCCAAGTCAAATTTTAACAAAAATCATATTACTCTATTTTTTATTGCCAATTAATTTGTAACTAAGCTTCAAATGGATTTCCTGACCTTTTCCCTCCGTTTCCTTCTAATACTTTTGATCCGAAAGCTTAGAAGAGCAACGTCTCCTAAGCGGATCAAAAGTCATATTCTTGAATTGTTCTCATTCTCTTGTGGTGATTCCTTACCTCGAACATTACGCTGATCGAATGAAAACAATTGGTAATTTCTCTTTTAATGAAGTAAACGACTCAAATTTATAAATTAAAGCACAAGTGTCATTGAATGTTACGACTAGCAATCAATTTAGAAGTAGAGTTGAATTTACAACATCATGAAACAAGTCAGTAGACCATCGTAGCATCACTTTTTTTGTGGAGAACTTAGAAGCTTGGTCTCTTAGTAAAATTGGTGTTTTTCTTTTTTATTTTTATTTTTGTCGTTCTCTCCAACTTAATGTTAACCAAGCGACAGATCATTTTGCAAATTCTGTGGGATTAAATTAATTTGGAGCCAGTTTTCTTTCAGTATTCAGTTTGCTAAATGAATGAGAATGAAATTATTTCAATCAAAGCAAACTACTGAAATTGAGTAAATGGATAAGTTATCTTATTAATGATTGTCAGATTTAGAATCCAAGGAATACAAACCACAAGATTTGATCTGAAGCATTAGATAAGGAGACATTTAGTTTTCTTTTTTTCTCCTTCTCCATCTTTTTTTTTTCTTCTCCCCTTTTTTACTGTTACCTTCTTCCTATTTCCTGAAAAAATTTACAACTTGAAGCTCGAAAGTGGTATCTGGGAAAGTGGTTTTGAAACCCAAAATACTTCAAGAAGACCTAAAAAAGTTACAGAAAGCATTGTAAGAATTGAAAGACGTGCAAATGGAATTGAAATCGACTGATTGTTAATTACCTGAATAATCAAAACTGGCCTACCGAATATATTTCAGGCTTGATAATTTAACTGCCATTATAAATTTGATTAAAGAAACGATTCATATTCATGTACAAAAAAATTTCAAAAAATTTAAGAACATAATGAATGTTCAACAACATGAACCATACTTCGACTTAAGCGTGGCTTGTCAAGTTAAATTTCAATTTCCAAAATATTCCCCATGTTAGTTCTTCCACTCCTATTTAAACTGCAAGAACTTATTGGCTTTCAAAACTGTTTTGATTAATTAATTTAATAAAAGTAAAGCTAGTTTGGTACCAAATAGCGAAATTTAGCAAGTAATTCTTGTTTCTGTTTGTTAATGAATTCAAGAATATTCGCGAAGCTATTGAGGTCTTGCAATACAAACATCAGTAAACATAATGAACTACTGTTTCAGTTCTGTTGCAGTAGTTAAAAGTTAGTTGAAAATTTTCATCCTTTGGAATTGAACGTTCATATAGTATTTCAAAGACAACTAATTATCTCATCCTAACTATTTAACTAATTTTAATTAGTTGTCAAGACGAAATTCCCCTATGTTACTGATATTAACAGAGGAAGAGTATCTAATAAATTTCAGTAACTTCGGTCATGTGAAATAGTTCTTCATACAAATTATCCTAACTGCTCATATGAAAGAAAGTGAAGGCATTAAACAGATGTTTTTATTCAGTTTCTTAGGCAGTTCGTTGGAACTTAAATCAACAACGACCATAGCGGTATTAAGTAATCGGGTAAATAAGTATCAAGCAACCGTACTTCATACAATAAATAAATTGAACAACACATTATGATACTTGTCCACCTTAATTTTCTGATTTTCTTTCCAAAATTAGTCATCAAGGTCTGATAAATCCTCATAGTCTGGGTCGTGATATTCTGTGAAGCGATTTGGTACCGGCTTATTCCTGCAAATAAATCTTTAAAATAAAAATAACGAAAGAAGAATATTCTTCAGTGGATGCAACCTCTGTGATGAAATTTTTAAGCTTCGAAGTTTGATGAGAAATTTTGTTTAAAAATTCGCAAGGTATTGGAAAATTCCTAGGCTTTCCAAATGTAACTGAGAAAAAACCGTTTTCAACACCTTCTTTGTACTTTCTGCATGGAAATAATAAATTATGCATTTGCCACCTGAATTAACTTCGAATGCAAACAATCAATTCGCGACCTTTTTTTTTTTTTTTTTTTTTTTTTTTGAATTTCAACATATAAAAGGTGGAAAAGGATAACTGCGTAGATATTCCTGGCTTAAAGCATTATTTGTACTGTAAAGATTGTCAGGGAAGATGGTGTCACGTCACGTTACTGATAGTTGGTGCCAGAACTTAACACAGAACACAATGTGAAAAGTTGAATGCGACGAGTATGCAGAAGGTTTCTAAAACTATATGTAGAATATGGATCGTAGGATGATTTTCAAAATATTCAAATGCTATAACTAGTAGATGAAAGAATGATTTATCAGTTTTAATAAAACATAACCTAATAAAGTTAACCTTGCAAGACTTTCAAGTGAAATAGGATTGCTTTCTCGAACTTCTCGGCCAATTGATTGAAACCGATGTTCCCAAAATGATGGAGTTCGTAATGCGGCACTTAGATAAGATGTGCCAGCAGTGCGCCAATCTGTATCACCCTTAAGCAACATTTCCATATATCTTACAAAATCTATTGGTTTTCCTTTTGTTAATTTGTTCTATGAACGCTTATTCATTCAGGAGATTCCAATTCTCGAATTAAGAATTACTCGGGAGATATTACGAAAAGTGAGTTATCACCGACTTAATAATTTGGATGGAATTTCTAAAAAGACTGTACGGAAAATATCAAGTTATATTTACAAATCATTATCCACATAATTAAACGTAAATTTTGCTTCGTAGAAACATTGCATCAAAAAATCAAGAATTTCGAGAAAACATAAAGTACTGAAGTACCTTTGTAAACATATAGGTTGATAGCGGCGCATCACCTTTTGAACTTGACTCCCGTAACAATTTCTCTTCCCAGGTTTGTGGCCTAAAAATTAGAGACAAAAATGAACTTGGAAATTGACATAATAAAAAGCAGCTATTACCGGTTAAAGAACCTTGAATATTTGATATCCATAGGTTTACATGCTTCATGTGAATATTAACAAAAAAAAAAAAAAAAAAGGGGAAAAAATTGAATGGTGATAAAGCAATCAATTTCTTTATAAGAATTCATCCCTTTTAAGTTGCCTTGTTCAGATACGGTCCAATATCCATCTTCAGTCAAAATAATCATTAAATAAAGACGAAGAAAAAGATTACCCTCGTGGGACATATTTGCCTTCAGGTCGTTTGTATAAATCAACAGAGTATTGCAAATCAAAATCAAAATAATCTGGATCATCGCGATTTGGACGGCTATAATACGGACGTGGCATAAATGACTGAAAGTTTGAGCAGAATTAAATTGATTTTCCAAACATATTAAAAATTCTACGCATATATAAATCATGAATAGTGATATTTTGACAGGAATCTTGAGTATAGCAATTTGATGTTATGTTCCTGTAAATCACGTTCAGGAATTTGCAACGTAAACCTGATAAGTTTGGTAAGGATATGCTAAACGAATTACTGTTTTATAACTCTGTTTTTCCGTGATATTGTGACTGTGACAATTTACCTACTGGACATTAAAAATTCAATTAATTAAAATTGGAGAAGTTCGGCATATGTATTTGCCCATAAATTTTTTCATATTACCAACGGTCAAAAAGTTAGTTAATAATGAAGTCCTGAAGCTGTCTCTGTGAAGTTATCCAACACAACCTTTTTTTTTTCTATTTTTTTTTTTTTTTTTCTGATAATAATTGCTGATAATATATTGCAGCCATATTGTTTAGTAGAAATGAATTGCTTATCCATCTCTCTTTACATTTTTTCGTTTTAAAATACAAAAAATTAATCAAAAAGCAAAGCTAAGAATTCAACATAATTTCTTAAAATTTTCCTCTGGATTTTAAATCTAGATTTCTTTTCAAAAGAGTAAGGCTGAAATATAATTTAGCATGAAATCCAGAGAATTACCTATTAATTGATCTTTAAATGGAATTTCTAAACACTTTAAACCTTACTCACTTCTTGTAAATGTACTTTCTGAAAGAGTACAAACCGACAGCACCAAATTAACTTGATATTTATAGGTGATGAAAGATCTTGAGTAGAATTGAAAATTTTCTTGGCAAAGCTGGAACCTTACTTGAAAATCGGTTTCATCAGCGAATGCTTCCGAAGCACTACCAGGTGATGGTGTTGGCCCACTTCGAAAATCACGCGTCGTGATGGTTTTCATAGAATTCGGTAAAAGTGATGCTTTCAGTAGATGTGCTTCAATATCGCTTGCTTTTTTAGTATAGCGTGCTTCAATTCCCTTTGAAGAAGCAACAGCTGGTGCTGCATATGGACCTGAAATAGCACTTGCAATAAAATCTGTCTTCAAATACTACAACTGTAATCATTTCATCAGACTCTTCTACTCTCTTTCCCTGCTTTTGAGCAAAATCATCCAAAAAAGTTCAGGAAAAGAAGTATATTCGGGAAAGCAAGGCAAGTTACAGTAACAGTTTGCCACTTTTTTTAAATGATCAACAATTATTTTCACTGATATCTAAATCATCTCCTTGTAAAGATTTCCTTGTAAAAAGAATGAATGATAAAAAGAAAGAGTTATATGTATGTAAATTTTGACCTTAAATAATAATTAAATAACGCACACAGGAACGAACGCATATTACAAACTAAGTTTGGAATTAAATTACAATTATATGAAGTGACAAACTAGACTAACCCGTTTCATGGTAAAGTCCTGTAGTTTGCGGATAAAACGCATGATGACTTGGCCTTTGGATAGAAGGACTACGAATTGATAATTCTTCAAATGGGCTAGCAGACCGCTTCTCACGTCGTTGTGCTAATTGGAAATCGTTAAACGCTGTTTCTTCAACACTTTTCTCGGCATTTCTACGAACCTGCAGGTATTTGGATTTGTAAATTTTTGATTTTTTTCAAAAGGCAACATAAAATGTCTTATTCGTAAGATAATATCATCAACAGAAACGGTGCAAGTGTGGAATGTATCCACGACGAGGAAGAATTAAGTCTGAATTGTATCAAGAACAACGAAACTTACCGTGTAATAGGAATCCTTAATGGAATCCTGCCATAATTTCCAGGCAGGTTTCCTTTCTTCAACCAATGCATCACTTAAGTCACTGAAATCGATCCGTTTAAACGAAGGCATGTGCAACGGATATCGAATACTGTAAAAGATCAAGATTATCATTTATAGGAATCGTTCTACCCCTCTAAAAAATTGACCGAAGTAAAAATTCGCAACAAATACTCAAATTCCTTATAATTGGACAAAAAATAAATAAATAAAGTGCCAAAAATTACTAATTTCTATGACATTTCCAGAACAACCCTAACTACCAAAGTTGTTTGGTTCTTCAATGCACTGCATTTTTCTATAATTGTACAGTTTCAAAAAAATAATAATAACAATAACAATAATAACCGTAGTAATTAATTGAATTTTAAATTTGGAATGCATAAATATACCTCGATGGAGAAGAACCTATGTTGGACGAAGTTGGCTGTAAATGGAAGAGATTTTTAGTAGCAAATTCATATTTCGCAGAAGGTGATTTTACAGTTGTATCACTGCCAATTCTTGGGCGTCCTGAACTCCCTGCTGCAGTACCCTCCTGAATAATTTTACTAGTCACATTTATACAGTATAACTTCACAGTGCAAAGTAAGTTGGAGGCCAAAAAGTTAGTAAAACTAAGTACAAGAATGCAACTGGCACATCGTAGAAATTATTCTTGTCAGCTCTGAAAATGTGACCATTTCGATTTTTTATGAAAATTCAGACATTATTAAACTAATGATTAAAAGAATCAATTATCGCTTTTACTATCTTTGATTACAGTGAAAAACTATCAGTAATTTGTAGTTTAACATTGCAGATAGAAAAAAAAAAGATCACCTCATCATCATCTGATTGTGTATTTTCCACCAGATTTGGTATATCATCTTGTGCAGTACTATCATCCATTTTTTCTGAATTTAATCAGTTACATTTTACACAAATTTAATGCTATGATAAGACAGACATAAAGGGTTAGTAAGAAATATTGCAATATTATTTCAACCTGCCCAACAATACTTATTTCCTAGGTCTCACATTGTTTGCACGATAAAGGGAAGAAAAGCTGGTGGATGGGTACGTGGATACGGCAATTACACAATATTCCTAAAACACTCGAAGTTGGTTACTGCTCCAACCAAGTTCGCGAAATTAATTTCATTAAGCTTCGTTTCTTTTTTTTTTTTTTTTTTTTTCCGATTATCTAAAATTATTTTTTCACGTTCTTTTTTTCAAATTCCAAAAAAAGAAATCCAAAGGTATATCTTAACTTTTCTAAATTTAAATTTCTTTTTTTTTAATTTAAAAATTTTTTTGACAAAGTTAACTCTTCAAAAATATCTGCACTTGCTGCTAACAAATTGTAAAAATTGGCAAAAGATCTTTGCAGTGAAGATTAAACTGATTCTACTAACTAAATAATGATTATCTTACCATCCACCATAATTTCCTAATGATGGTATAATCTTATATTTGTAATGGAAACACGTATAAATAAAAGTTAAAGCATGAAATCATCTCACTCGGTCTTCCTGCAGATCTTGTTATAAATGATTTGGATACAATTTTTTTAAATCAATAAATAAGTGTTAAGAAATTCTAACAGATCCACACTGCGATGAAATTACGAGTTCAGATTGTATTGAAGGAAGATCGATCAGGTTTAAAAAAAGAAATTTCCACTAAATGTCTACAAGAAAAACTGTGTAAAGTAAGCATATGATAATTTGGCCCTGCTATACTCTACTGCTAAAAATTAAACACTTAGGCAGTGATTCAAACTTCAAGATTACTTCTTTTTTTTTTTTTTTTTTTTAAATTTGAAAATCGATAAGAAATTTTAGAGAGGACTGACTGCATCTTCTCCTTTTTATCCTCTCTCTCTTCCTCTTTCCCTTCCTCCTTCCTTCCTCAAGTTTATCCCAATCATTTGGTTAAAAGAAAAATTTCTGCACTAAAATTTGGCATCTCATTATATTGATGGAGGACTTCACAAAAACTTACGGCAGCTGAAAGTTCAATAAAACCGGCTGGTTTCCGTTGTTTCAATCACAAGGTAGATTATCTTAAGAGTGCCAGTGACTTCGCTAAACTTCCTTCAAAAAATAGCTCGATACAGAGACATTTACGCATTCACAGCGAAATAATAAGAAATTGGTCGACTAATAAATTTCAGTAGCAATAATAGTTTATATATTAGACGGTCAAATTTCTTAGCTTCGTTATCTGACTGCAATTTGTAGAAGTGGACAGAGATAATATTCAAAAGCAAAGCAGCAGTGGGAAAGTGTGCAGCATTTAGGATAAATAGCACAGAAATTGCCTCATTTTCAAGAAGAGGAAAACAATAGAAAGATCGGCAAGAAGTGACCCGAGAAAGATAAAAGTTTTCGAAGATAACATTGGAATGAGAGATGTCACATCAGTGACTAGTTTTGCATCGCGTGAAATGAAGCAAAAAGATCAGTTATTTGGTGCTGTAATAGAGTAGACCTGAATAGATAAACAACTAACTAGATGAAATATGTATTGTAAGATTGAATTGTCATTAGGATCCTCACTTCACGATTTTCCCCACATCCTCCTTCCTTCTCTCGACTTCATCGTTCTCTTTGCATCCTTGCCGATATCATCGATAGCTGATAGCAGCTACAGCATTTGCGCTTTCTCGATTCCTCAGTACTTCAGGCTAAAACATATACACACATGCAACAACAACTTATCCCTGTGCCTAGCATACATTTTCCTTTCCACTTCAGCTGCAGCTAGATGTTGAAGAACTTCACAGCATGTTAAGTTGTGTGCTTGTCCCAGAGTGTGTTGAGATATATGCAAAATAAACACAGTTATTTACTATCCACACCTTGTCTAACTTTACTATTTCAATTGATTAAAAATTTATTCTCACTTCTCCACTTTTGAAGTCAGAAATTTCATTTACAAAACGCTGATTTATTCATCTACTGTTTCAACACTTCCGGCAATCATTACGCTGTCATGTCGCATCATTCATTGAGAACCATTTGATTTGGTATCCTGATCAGTTCAGTTAAACCGTTCGCATCACCCGATCAATATTTGGTCATTTTTTTTTTTTTTTTTTTTTTTTAGGATATAGATGCCAACAGAACATCTCGAAAACCATCCAGACCTTTTCCACGTATCAATCAATACCTCCCAAGATGCGTTTGCTGTAAATTAGGACACATAAAAGTTTTTTTTCTTTTTTATCAGATATGTTCTATAGTCTACATACTATAGTCTAATATTGAACTATAGCCAAAAAATATTAGAACTCCTGACATTGTGTAATTTAAGGAATCACAATTGAAATAAACTTTAAATGTACCAATCCTTCCCAGCATCCCCCCGCATTGCTAAAAAGACCAATTCTGTAGTGTGTTTTGCTCGAAAGTTGTGCAAAAAAAGATAACACAAATGAATACTTATTCAATTCGACAAAATTTTACATTTACCGGTAAAATCTGCTAATTCTCAAAGCCAGATTTGTATATTCATGATTTTGCTTGAAAACTAAAGTGAAAACAACCAGAAATTTCCTTTAGAAACAACTATCAAACTTGCAGTTTGAAAGAAAATTAAACATTTTTTCGTCACAACAAATAGTTCCTTATAAGCAGCTTTTCATAACAGTCTCGAAATAGGATATAAACAAGCAAAAAAGTCTGGGTCCTTTTAGAAAGGTAAAAAACAAATTAAACATGTTAGTACCTCCGTCTGCTCCTTTTACCAATTAAACTTTAGTAAAGATAACACCAGTGGAATTCCTTTTCCCTAAGCCTGAAAATGTCGAAAATAAACATATATATATAGAGGTAAACTACGAGACTACCGAAAGCTTCAAATATAAGTGGCGCCCATATGTACAATTATTTCAAATACTAGTAGACTTCGCAAGATTTTATAAATCATCGACATGTGTGCTGATTTGGACTTAACATTAATGCTTTTGTCCATTGAGCGTTTAATTACAGCGTGCCGAATTCGCGAAGGAGCATCATTTACTTTTAGATGCAGCACTCTCAGATCACTGTTAGTATTCCGATTATCCTACTCAGTCTTTACTATTTTAAAAATCACCTGCTTCATACCTATTATAATCTCATCTCTAGGCCAATTCTCAGAGGTAAGAAGGAGGAACCAGTATGGAGTCCGTGATAAACCAAGCAACTGCTTTAATTTGCACCTCTCGGAAAAACTCTTCAAAGCGTGAAATTTAAACTAAATACAAGTAGATCAACAAAATACCAATTGTCAGTTTGTTACAATCTCAGTAACAGACATAATGGTACTTCATAACGAGCAAAGACACGTCTAGGTGTGTACTTTTACAGTGCTTGTTAATCGAATCGAACCAATTTAGAAACAACTTAACGTTTCAAAAATATTCAGACATCAGTGTCGCAGCTATTCTTTCTGTTCAGTTATACCATTGATCCACTCTTCAGAAAAATGAACTATATGTCTCGGCATATAACAGCAAAATACTGTTTACTGAAGGCTAACAAGGATGCACCATACGTTAGAATCAATTCATCTTACCAACACCGAATTTGACTTTGACTCGTATAAAAAAAGCATTCCACACGTTAAACCCTAACAAAAATCACTTTGGGATGAAAATGTAGACAACATCAAGCTCATTTAGCCCATTAAAAGGTAAATTAATCCTTGAAACTGCAAAACTATACCTGAAGGTCGACGATATACAAATGGTAGACTCTAAATGAAAGGAGGATCCGATGCACCATTCACGAATGGAAAAATTATTTTAATAAACACAGTTCAATAATATTTCTAACATACGGGAAAAAAAGAGCTTTATAAATGATGATTAAACATACACATGTTTAACTAAAACAGAGCAGTTTCTGTCTCCATATCTAAACATTCCTAAAACTATGTGGAAATCAAGGCTTGAAAAATGATAAGAACAAAAACTTGTGATCATACGACAAGCATTGACGAAAGCACATTTTTTACAAGCATAATTATGAAATGAAACTAGATTAGCGTCAGCTAAAATTAAATTAGGAATAGACTAGATGCAATATTAACCGTTTCACAATGCTGAATAGATTGTTGCCATTATCCAGTGTGAATAACAAAAAAGGTCAGCAACTAACAAATCTGTTGTCTTTAGCAGCGGCAATATGACAGTAAAATTAGCTGGGCGAGCCACCGTCTCGCTGCATTTCACGGAATTTTGTTTCTCAAATATACATTTTCGGGATATATGTTAGGTAATTGAAATCCTAACTGCACACCATTACCAACTAATTAAAACTTAAAAGTTAAAAACTAAACGAAAAGCTAAAATAAAATATTTGTGAGACTCTTACCCAGCGCAGCCACGTAACGGTCTAAAGCACTAGCAGCTTCCTCCAGCATTCTGCTATTCTCATCAACTTCATCGATCTGTTGCAAATATGGACGCAACGTCTCATCTGCAGAAAAATGCTATTTATCTTTTCCACATTATTACGGAAAATATTCTAAATTTTATCCAATAACATCAAACAGTTAGAGAGACACAAAACACTACATCTGGAATTCAACTGAGACAGCTTTTCTGCAACACCACTTGCCACCTGTTTCATATCATCATAACGTTGACTTGTGGCATTATTCATATTCTTCAACAATCTGTATTCCGCAATGGTACCTAAAATACAACATCAAACGTCCAATGTCTCCGAGAGAAAAAAGTAACTTCTTTCCTGAAACAATTTCTCACTGAAACGTACCAACCGATACAATATATAAGAGCATCAATTTTCTATTTGTAATACCTTCAATCTGTCCTTGAAGATATGCCGCAACTTTATCATACATATTGTCTGCTAGTTGTCGCACATGTGTTGTTACGGTCGTCGATTCAGGAGTTGAAGGGATGTCTGCACTAGTCGAAGCTCGTTCATTAATCATTTTCGCCATGTTTACTAATACTCAGTTATCTACAACCAACAACCTGCTTGTAATTTTTCTACCAGTGATACAACCACTGTTGAAAAGATTGTTGGTAAAACAAAATCGACTCAACCCCCTCACTTCCCCCTTCCCAATCAATCTGATGTTAATTTTCAAGAAGCAATAGTGAAACCCAATGAAGATTTCGAAAACATGATAGTAAAGTTTCGACTTCTCTTTCAAAAACTCTAAATTTATATCCCCACACAACTGTCGTCATTTGAAAAACATGGAAATAATTACAGCCATGAGGGAAATAATCCATTCATAAGAAATAAGAAAGCATAACATAAATATTGTTAATTTTATCCGATCATTGCCAATAAAGACAGTTGCATCAGGTTTTAGTTCCAAAAAGATAAGAGCCAGAAAAAAGTCTTGCGTTACATAAAAACTAGAACGAGAAACGAAAACAGGGAATTGAGAGCTTAAAAAATAATCCAGAAGCATGAAATATAAAGATAACAAACAGACAATATTATGTTTCACACTGCAAATCTGGTATTTGAATAATACCTGAGACAATGCACACGTGACCAGGCAATATTGGCTATTTAATTTTTAAAAATGTAGATAAAACTACGCACGATAAAACCGAAAATAGCATAGTGAGAAAACTGGGCAAAGTAGTCTTTAAATTAAGTGAAAAAAAAAAAAAAATTGATATTGCACGATTATGAGGCTCTTATGTGACAAGGCGTACTGAAACAAATAAGAAGCGAGAAAATGTTCCGAAATTTGTTTATGCACAGACCGACGATTTGCAGCAGTTAGAGACCTCACATCACGATAGTTTAAGCTAATTGTATTGCAAAAGCTTTTCTTTGCCAACATAAACAAGTGTATGGAACGTTTGAACAAGTCGAATAAAATAAGAAAGCATCACCAAATCTGGCAAATACTTCCGTTTTATCCCGTACTCTCGAATAATACCCGTGAAAGTAAAAGTCATCTTTCCAACTCCTAGCATATAGATGATGATGACCATTCTGAAAAATGAAAACGATGGGCTGGATAACAAAACATGCAAAGAAATAAGGAAACTAATCCAACAGTAAATAATGTCCTTTTAACTATTCCGAAAAATATTTTTGCTTAAACCTACAGATTATAAGACGGGAAAATTAGGAAGACGCAATTTGATCGGATTTCCTTTGGGAATGTCTTGATCGTGATTTGGTGTAACTCGACGTTCTAAAAAAGATCATAGTAAGTTTTATTTTTGTCCAACTCAATCCCTTTATTCTAATCAGTTTTTTATCCGAAGTATAAATCAGTGTTAATTTTCTGTATCATATCCAGTATACTGCATTATCTCAAAATGCATCTAACGTGATTTGGATACCTTCAAAGCAAAGAAAAAAAAAAGATAAGATAAAAAAAAACAAGTTCCTTCTTAGTACTGAGAATAACACCATTACTTGTAACTGTCTCCTGATCGCTGTGATCCTTAAGCACTACCGAATTTGTTGCTACTCCACCAGTTGGAACTTGCTTGGTAGTCAAAATCCATCTCATTTTTTTCTTCGGCGTTTCTTCGTGTTCAGTTCTTTCCTTGGTAAACTCAATATCATTCAGCACTTCCACCTTCGCGTACTTGTCTTCAGCAAGATTTTTCTCATCACCAGTTTTGGCCGGCACATTATTTCTGGTAGGCGGAAAAGTCGTAGGTTTTCTTCGAACAGTTCCTTGGTTAACCTTATCCAATCCCTTTCGCTGAACCGTATTCTCAGAACTCATATTCCTACCTTCTTTTGAAGAATTATTAGATGACTGGGTTTTGAGTTGATACGACCGTTTAACAACAACACCACTGACACCACTTGACCGTTTCGGTACATTAGCTCCTGAATCTTCTCTTCTACATGGACTGGGATAAGGCAAATACGTTTTCTTAGAGTACAATAAAGATGGTCCAGTGTTGGTCTGCAGCGAATTTCGGCGGTTTTGTGAAGACATAAAAAGCGAAATACGTTCTAAGCGACCGTGACGGTCCGACGCCAATTCATGATATTTCATAGGCTCCTGACGTCGATAACGCAAATCGCTTCCCATCGCGTAATGATGACGCGCTTCCTGATAAGCATATACCACCGAGCGACGTTCCCTGCTTGATGTCGTGAATGGTGAAAATTTTCTTAAACGTCTCAGACCTGAAATTTGGTCCATGTTGAAATTTGATTCATACGCTTTGAAACTCCCAGCTGTACAATACAAATAAAATTTCAATTTTAAAAGACAATTGAAAATTTTACAACCCTCAAAAATACCATTCTTAAAGGTAAAGAATTAACGCTACAAGAAGACAAACCTATGATGACAACAAAGGGAGCACTCAGTTACACAATAATCGAATGAGCTTCATATGAACAGATATACTTACTGAATATTTAGAATTTTATTGTGAAAGACAATGAATCGGCTTATGCGACACTCCTAACTCAATTCAGGAATGTGGGTATTACTCAGCCCCATGACTGTTGCCAGATTAAAGGACCACTTAAACTGCTGAATCGCACATCGTTCTTTTCTGTTAACTTAAACAATTCCTGCTGTCTTCCACATTTTTCTTTGCTTTCATAACGAAGATCTTCGGCAAAAATTTAATGAATGTCTTTAGCGACAAGAAAATTTTTTGATATTCTGACACCACTTCGAAGAGTTTGCTTAATTTTCATATGAAATCAGTGAACAATCTCTCCCGACAACATTTAGCCTTTGTGTATCATTTTCTCCTTTGAATTTCAAAGAGCGAATTTGAACAGCTCAGAACACATTACCATCCTCGCGGTATACGTAGAACTTTTCTTACACAACGATTGAAAACCACTCAACCGCACCCACTCAAATCGTAATTTTTAACTTCCTTATCTCGCGCATTCTGTATACGTTACTTCTCTACCATCCTTCCACTTAATCCAAAGTCAAAATCGAGATAATTAATGTTTTCTTCCATTTCGAAAGCCATCATCAAATCTAACAAACTGGAATTCAATACATGTTTCTTGAAAATGCAAATTTCTCGCCAACAACAACCCATCTTTCTTTTCCTTCATTTCTCGCTTCAATCACTCATCCATCGGAACAATATGAACAACCGTTAACATCCATCGTAAATATATTTCTCTGAATCACTCAAAAAGAAGCTTGTCGTTCATTCTTCGCACTGATAATTCCAGACCAATCTTGATGTTCTTCTTTCAGGACACATATACCCGTTTGGTCTTATGATCGAATTTTATGAGAAACATCGATGTTCTCTGCACTAATAATCCATCCCTTCTTAATTTTACTCGATCCTGATTTCTCGTTTTTTTTTTCTCCCAGGTTTTGCTTGAAGGACTATAAGCAACAACTAGACCAGTACTTTCCGTGTTTCCGAAACTAAATAAATCAATTTTTCTCCAGTCTTCAGCTTCTTCAGTTGGAGCTTTTAAAAATAATCTCTTGACCTTCGGCCTTAATTAGGGGACGAATGTAAATAATAATTGGAGCAGCATTTTTCGCATTTCAAAATAACTGAAGAAAAAGTGAAGAGAATCGCGTCGCTAAAATAAACTAAGGAGCACTTATAATCCTGCAACACTTCCAGTACACTGGCCGAAACAGCACAGCTGACGAGTAACTGTAGAACACATGGATTTCCAAAGATGCAGCGACCATATACCATCAAGCTTATCTGGAGTTTTGCTGTGATGAGATGATCCACTGTTGTTAGAATGGTGTTGTGAAATCCGTTTGCCACCGAACTTTTCAGCTCCATCTCGCTTCTTCCGCTGGTCCTCTTCTGTGCCACCTTTTGCTTCATCAATTGCATCTGGATTCATGCTTGCAGCGAGTCGTACAGCTTCCTCGTCAACATCACCGGAAAGATATGGCCAATCCTCGTCATCACCATATATTGGTAAAGTTAGCGATGATCTCAAGCTCTCGTCGTTGTCACTGACCCTAAAAACTAATCTTTCATTTCCTCTAACTAAAGAGGGAAGCAAAATAAATGACTAAAAACCAGCTAGCTTGTGAATACGTCCATTCGTTCGCCTATTTATTTCCTAGTTCAATATCACTTATTCATCAGCACTAATAAATATTAAGGTCCAACCAATCTGGCTTTTCATACCTGCTCTCTCCATTTCCTGATGACTGATTAAGATGTGGATTTCTGCCTGATTCCAAATAATCACTATCATCTCCTTCACCTGAAAATCAAAATTAGTTCGAATGGCATCTTAAAAAAAAAGGATGAAACAGAAGGAATAAGTGAAACTCAATTTAGATAACAAAAGGAATTAACTATGACCGGATGCCGGAAATATTCTTACAGCTGTCAACTTCTAACAGACTTGTATCGGTAGTAAGTTCATCCGCATTCTTCATTCTCTCCGTTCTACTACATCTTGCACTTCCAAAATCACTTCGTGTGATATCAAACGTTTTTTCAAAGTAATATCTAGAAGACATTTGTTTCCTATCCAGAAAATGACGCTGTAGAATATCACCATGATTCTTATGATGGTTCGCGTCTGATTCTGACTGTCGTCTGGAGTTGCGAGTTTGTTGCTTAGTCTTTGACAAATTTTCGCTCTGAAATATAGTGATCATTTGACGCCTTATGCTTCTTCACTTTTAAAGGAAAAACGCAAACGATATAGATATCAGTGGAACAGTAAATGATACAGTTAAAGAAAAACTGCACCGTGCTAGATTCCAGAGAGTCCCCTTCTTCATCCAGACAAATTAAATCGTCGAAAACTTCTTCCTGTAAATAACATACAATACAGATAAAAACAAAAAACAAAAAGGAAAAAAAAAATAGAAGAGATGGGAAAATAATTCAACTACCGGCGGAAAATAGCAATTACTGTACAATTGGATTAATCTCTAAAAAGACTTACCATTCTGATATTGAAGCAACTTTGCCCCCGTCGTTATATTATTTTCTAATACAAATTACGCAAGGAATCGCGTCACTGTAATAAACCATTAGGAATGGAGGATAATAGGGATTTTATTTACTTCAAAAGCCTAGTTCTGGTCAACGGCCAAACTTCGGAGGACTGCTGTTCAGCTGTTAATAACAAACAGGACACTGGAAACAGCACCCCTCTAAACGCACGCATCGAAATCAAAAACCAGGCACTGATGCAAAAAGTCCGCGTCACAAATTACAGCACATCACCGGCATGAGAAGTTCTTGTTATTCCGGGAAACACGGATCCCTTCAGGACGGAAGTTGTATCCAACTGAAGGGGAACGAGGAGTTGAGGAGTTCGATTTAAAAATTGGACTTAAATAAGTACGAGTAAATACAGATTAAAAGCAAGACGACGTGATAGTAAAGAGATTGGATGGAAAGTCGGGGAAGTCTCTCCCTCCCATTCCCCTGTCCAGTAAATTCTTCCCTCATCATAATCTTCCACTTCACCCATCCGAATCTTGCTCCACAAAATCCCCGATAGATTTCACACACGACCTATTTAAACAAACCAAGCCTCATGCATCCATATGCGAACACTGCATATAACGTGCACAACTCACATCTATATGTACCGCTTCATAATTTACCTTAAAATGAAAAGGAAAGGTGCAGAAAATTGTCTGAACTTATTATCAATGATTAGATTACCTTTCAAGTCACTATTGGGCAACGATACTTTCTCTGCTTCCAACATTACATTCAAACGCAAAGAAGTAGCCGAGATTTCCTTCGAATTCTTTTTCACACGCTTATTAAATCACACTTCCTTTTGTCCTCAGATAAACTGTTCACAGGAAACCGAAATGACTATTAAGTATTGTAAATCACACGAAAATTCAACTACCAGAAGCACTCTAACAAAAACAGTATAAAGGTTTCACAAAATCTATCACTTCGTATCAATATACTTCACTCAAAACCGAAACAATTTTGTAAAGAAAAGAAATAGACCATGACCTGGTACCACGAAGTAGTTCAAGACCGAGATTTCCGGTGATGAAGGCGGACTCACTGCGATTTACAAACAGTATCAAAATAAGTTACAAACATAAAATGAATAATTTAGAGACCAGAAACATATTCTACTTAAGCTTTTTTGCCTGGTACTATAATGCTCCTAAAAAAAAAGTTCATAATATTTTATTGCAAACGGTACAGAGTACGGGAGGTCAATACTTTCATAATTATTTCACGTGCCATTACATAATATTTTCATATGCTAATCCACAATCCAACACAATATTCAAAATTTCAGTCACAATTGCTTCCTTTGGTCTACATATAGAGAGATAAAAAACACTAGTAATTTATTCAACAAATGGTTATCGAGATCATGAATGCAGACCATACTTCCTAAGTTCGTCTACATATGCACCCATACAGGACCCAATGGTGGCGCTTTCATCTTGCTGAAGTCCAAACGCTTATCGAGATCCTCATCCAATTCACCGATTACTGCTCTAAAAAAAAAAAAAAAAAAAAAAAAATTGTGAATAGTGGCTAACGAGAATCATGTTCTAGTATCAAATGATCTATGTATTTTCAATCTGGAGAGTGTTTACTCGACTTTCACCACTATTACTACTGGAAAAACTGTATCCGTACGTATTAATTTTACAGATTAGTGGGAACTACCAGCTGACACAACGTTCCATTTCCTGTGTAAAATTCATCGTCTTAATTGAGCAAAATCTGCAATTGCTTCTGAAAAGCTACGATTTCCGCAAGCTGTAATGTATATGCCCAACTTACATGCAACTGTCATCAGCAATAAAGGAGTGATGAATAATTCAAATCCAATAAATTGTAAAACACTACTTTACACTATTTTCCGAAAAATACTATCAGTGTAGAAGCCAAAAGCGGTCACTGCTAATGGAAGAAAATAAATTTCAATTCAAAACGATACAATCTTAACAGAATATCAGAGAACAGCCGATAGAACTAAGTGAGAGAAATCGTAGGTCTTTAGAAAAAGAGCCATGTACCTCCTGTTCTTCGACAGGCTTTATCAATGTTACAATGGTATAAAATAGAAAACACACAGCGAAATAGTTTCTTCCACAAATTACAAAACTTACACATTATCGCCCCTGACAATATATAATCCAAGCGGAATTTGTTCAACACCCGTATCTTCACTAAAAACACGTTCATGTGAATCCTCCAGGACCAAATTAATCGTTTGATCGAAGCCCTTCATTAAGCCGACGATATTTCGTCCATCACCAGTAATCACCGAAATTACTTTGTTGATAAATGATTCCAGCGTTTGTGTCATACCAAAACTTAATGGAATAAATAGAATGGAGGAATACGGCGAGAGAGGGAGCAACGAATGCTATCCTAATTAAAGCCCAGGTACTCCACAAACATGACAATAACCCGAATGCAATAATTTCTTTCTAAAATCTTCCAAGAGAATGGTCCTATAGTTAAAAAACTAAACATTAATATTAGCCATCTACCCCTAATATTACAAAACGAAATGCCTTAAAATTTGAAAAACTTCCACACCTGAACGATACCTTAACGCTATATCTAAATATCCAATATCATTGTCATGCATAAAAAGTACTCCAACATTTGTGTTGGAGTCATACCAAAACCACACCAAGCGAGTGCAACTGGTGTTTTATCTCCTCCTGTGACAAATCCATATTTCAACCAAACCTCTACATATTGAATGAATCCTGATTTCAAGTAGTTGAAAAACTCAGCTTTTATTTGCCGACCACCCCAACCTATCGTTAGCGTATTGGACACGAATACGATTTTCAACAATTTCAAAACTTTCTTGTACGGAGAATATCGTCCTTTGAAGTGCAAATAACAATAAAGGCAGATAACCACCAACTTCACAACTTCCAATTTATCCAACATAAAACTGCTTCACAACTGACAATGATAGCAACCAAGTTTCACGCCATTAACTTTGGAAACAACAAAAATGTTTCAAATTGAAGCGTTAGCACAAGCAATCAAAATGAATTCAAAAATATAAGAAGGAGTAACTCTCGATGTATTAACTCTCCATTTTGGAATATTACGACTCAAAAAATGCTTACGCCTCAACAATCTACAAACACACACTCACACACACACACACACACAAGCACGCATACACATACGCCCACCCACGCTCACATACACACACACACACAAACGCAGACACGTACGCATATATGTTCATCTGCACATACACACAACACGTCCACTCACACACATATATATTTACCCCGTACAGAGATAGACATACGCAGACAGTCACATCATACACACATACGTTCCACATTTTGGGCATGTCAAAATATCGTTGGAGGCGCATAATTCTGCTTGGGATAAAATGGAAAACTTATGGAACAATGCAAAAAAGCAATTGTAAAAGTAAACAACACGGGGAGTACAAGGAGAAAGAACATATCATGTAAGGAGAAAACAATGATATAACTGAGAATAAGGAGAACAAGGACAAGATAGACTTGAACTGAAGAAGAAAAAAAAAAGGGAGACAGAAGGGAGGAGAGAGAGAGAGAGAGAGAGAGAGAGAGAGAGGAATACTAAAAGCGGCAAGGAGTAGTAATAAAAGGAAAAAAAAATAAGGCGTAGTCAAAATGTTTCACATCATAATACGAAATCAACGTATTGTTGTCTTTTTGTTAACAAATCTCTAGATCTGAGTTTAAAAAAAAAAACAATGAAACAAGGACTTGATGCATAAATCATTTCAGTGCAGCGACACGCATTCTAATTAAAATCGAGCATCTCTATTTCTCCACCGTTCCATCCTACTCTTATCCAGGAAAGATTAAAAAGGCAACGTTGAATAGTGAATACGGAACGATAACAGCGTCCACAGCGAACAAAAAAAGCATCAAGCACCTTGGGAGTGTGAACAATAGAGAAATTGCGCACCGGCCTTTACGCCATTCTCACACTTAAAACTTACTCAAGAAAAGTGTGGCAATAAACTGCAGTGCAAGTGGAAAAAGGAAGCTGAATCAAAATTTCATTGAAATGAGTGTTTGTTTACAGTTTGCTCGGTCCATTTCCCTCAGGAATGAGAAGAAAACAAACCGACTTATACTTCCATAACGAAAAAAGATGGAGTAAGAGATGAAAAGGGATAGAGGAGGTAAAGAAAAGGAAAATGCCCATAGCAATGCAGGAATATGAGAAAATGATGCACCACAAAGGCATATTCAAAGTCTTCTTTGCGGCTATACTGGTCTCATACTTTAACCTAACCAAGCGCTAGCAATTCACTATGGAAGATCAAATTTTGACTTGCATGGTCCTCACAGTTATATTCAAGAAAAAAGAATACCGTGCATCTAAAAAGATTCGATCGGACAATGAGGAGATAAAAAATTACTGGGCAGAAAAAGCTATGAGCATCTTACTTTCATCTGAAATATTCTTGTAGACATGCAGCGGGTGAAACCAAAATGTTCAGAGACCAGCTAACTGCTCACAAAAACAATAAACTGATTGACAAACAAAGAGAGATGTTGCGGATTGTTGAAGGCATCGTTGGTTGGGTGTGCATTTAATCAAAGCGCAAAACAACTCAAATTTCTGAGAGAAAAGATGCAGAAATTCACAACGATACGATACAGCGTAGTACAACGCAAAATCAATCGTACATTAATGCTTTGCAGTGTTCAAAATAGATTTCAGAGGTAATACGAGAGAGTCGAAAATTTGTGGAACAAAACTGAAATAGACTGTGTCATTTGTTCCCTATTATTTTCGTAACTACACTAGTTGCACTTCTCGTTAAAGGAATACTACGAACCAAACTTAGCTAAAATCCATTAATTTTACTTCACTAGAAAAAAGGAACAAAATATTCTGAATTCATATTTTCCGTAACATAAGCGTTACATCTGTCTCATTACTACCGTTAAGGCAGATTTTAATGCGTGTTAAAAACGAAAAGGAAAAACCACCGTCGTGAAAACCACGGGCCTGCTGATTTCCAAAGGTTAAACGAGACTTCCAACAACAATGTTGATACAAGATGAGTGGGTCAACAACAACCACTTGAAGAACGTTTACAAAATGAGAAGCATATAAGCAAACATGAACTCAGCCAAGACCACAACAAGGAAGTAAGATTCTTGGCGATACATGCTTATGAAAAAATTCATAACACCTACTGGTGAAATGGCTGAGATCATCACTTCAATGTAACGTGTATGAATGAAGAAAAATAAAAGGAAGACCCACAATGTTAAAGAAAATCATCTGAAGAACGGCAAAATTACTGGTACATTTTGATATTCTGAAAATTGAAACAGAATATTTAGAACAGATTGACTGAATTACTGTGAGAAATAAAACTGTAAAATTTACTTCCAGAAACGCTATAAATCCAAAAATGAATGAATACACCGCAGAGACGAAAAACCACTGTGCAGCATATTTCACTCAAAATCATGTCCCATGACGATAGCAGTACAGAATTTGAACAGAAAAACTGCATATAGTGAGAGCATTACAACTGCTACAACCAGAAATTAGCTTACTGAAGCAAAAAACTAGTAATCCTGCGATATACATTCTTCCAATTCCTTAAAAAACCAATGAAAGATGGTACCGTTATGAGGGATATTTTAGAGATAGTTAACTTTTATAATGTGAAGAACTGTTGATTAGTGCTCAGTGTCCAAGTTACAAAATTTTTTTTTATCAACGACAGATCAAAGATATGATTGGGAAATCATCGACAAAAAGAAAGAAGACCGTTGTAGACCGCTGTGAAAATACAAAAACTCTCGCCGCTTTAGTGGAATACTCAGTATTGCTGTTGTTGTGGATAGCGTTGTTGACTTGCCCCACGCTGGGTCATTCCTTGTGAATATGCGTCATAACCTCCGGTACCTAAAATCGCTTAAACTCAAAAAAATAAAAGTACGGGAAGCTTTAAACGAAATTGTGGAAGAAAGCCTGAATGAGAACTCCTCACATCCATCAGAAAATTTTTTTTAGTAAAATCTACCATAGTAGCCACCAGCCTGTCCTTGTTGATAATATCCAGCAGCAGCAGCAGCATTACCATACCAATCGCCCCAGCCACCTGCAGTTCCCGTACCTCCACCATACGCACCGAACGCTCCCATCTGACCCCATCCAGCTTGCCCAAACCAACCATTCATGACACCTGCCCGACCAGCTCCATATCCAGCTCGCATTGCTACACCACCTCGACCACCCGGGAAACGCTTACCCTGCGGAACAGCTTTCTTGACGTCACACTGCAAATGAATATATAAGAATAGCGGAAAAATAGCTTATAATATAGCAAATTAATGTTACGAAGGATTAGAAACAAAAGGAACAAATATAAGACGTGTACAGTATTACTCAACCTCGCGTGACCCAAACATTTGTTTTGGTGTAGCTGATGCCCGCTCCGCTGCCTCTTCTTCTTCGAACACAATAAACGCGAAATTTCTTCGCGCTTTTGTCTGTTTATCGAAAGGCCATTCAATATCCTCCACTTTTCCATACTGCTCGAAGTGCGCTCGCAGTTCTTCTTCTGTAACCAACATCAGGCGAATCTATGGCGGTTCACCAGTCAAGACTAAACCTTACCTTTCAACCTATTCAATGATGTAAAATAAGCACAGGTGGACTAAGAATTTGAAAATTCAGACCTTTACATTCCTGTAATACCAAATGTTAAAATTAATTGAAATTCGAAAACAAGAAATCTCAACAAAGCTGTGACACTCCGAAAATAGATCAGATATATCGCAGAAAAAGCAGTTGCGGAGTGTCAAGCCATCTCCTTATAATTTGAGAAGAAATTGAGAAATGCGAGTAAAAACCAAAATTAAAACATCTGAAAAAGTATGGAAACCTGGATGGTCCGCTGGCAAGCCCCCGACAAACACTTTTTTATTCTCTCGAGATTTTGCTGGCTTGACTTCAACAGTTTTCCCTTTAAGGGATTGTTCTCTCGCGTTGAGTGCAGCCCTACAAGCCTCACCGGTTGTGAATTCTACAAATGCAAAGCCGCGAGAACGACCCGTATTTCGATCATACTTAACCTGAGCCTGTGCTACCTCACCATACTGCGAGAAATATTGCGATAGGTCTTCATTTGTAACGTCGTAGGCTATTCCACCAACGAATATTTTCCTATAAATCATAAGTCAAACAAAATATTACCTACAGCAACATAATTCTGCATTTTCAACATGTTATTTTCTAAAATAATTAGCCTTTTTTCACTCTTGTAAAAGAAAGAATGAGAAAATAAAAAAGCTACGTACTTGTCTTCATTGCCCTTGCCCAGATCTTTCAAACCTCCTTCGCTAACAGTACCACCATTAACGGTTTCTGAATTCTGAGTTTGCTCTTCCTGATGACTATCCTGAGTATCCATAAGATGCTAAAATATAAATTCAATTTATTCAATTTCAAATTATAATACAAATAAATGTCCACTTCATATAACCCAACATTTTCATTTTTTTTGATTTTCAAATCCAAGAGAGACCTATTCCTTGTCCATGAATTCAGCTTTCCATATTAATTCGCATTGATTAGGATCAGGAATTTCTTGGAGGAGCAAATTTATATCAAACAGAACGAATAAAAACAACGTTGAAAGTAACTTCACTGACCTGTTTACAGAAGTTATTCAATTACCAAAACTTGAATACAGGATAAGGAATTTAGATAAAGAAAGAAGGCTTATATAAATCAAAATTTACGAAAGCTTAGTCGTTACGGACTATCTAGAAAATACCCTGAAATGATTAAAAGTTTTAAACAAAATATATTGCGACATGTACATGATGCAGCGAACGTAAAATATCGCAAAAGAAGAATCGTGCTGAAGGCACTAACAATGCAGCATTGTGTAACAAATGCCAAAGGTCATACATCACTTATGTCCAGTTACACACATAGACAGAAAATACAGAACAAAATCTAAATCTCAAATATCATTGCTCTCGTGTCCAGATCCACAATTAATCAATATTTATACACACTAAAATCACTAAGAGGGAAAGAGGCAGCAGCCCACTCCAAAAATTCAAAGTTCTAATTCCGATACGATGGAAAAAGAAATTCGTAGACTCACTGCCCTCAGGTTAGGACAATCACCTGTGTAACCAAAACAGCGCACTACACTCCATGGTGCTGTAGAAAGTACGACCCAATGTCTGCTTCTTAGATTACAATGGAAGTAAGACTTCAATTCACGATACACGTCAAATCAACAGAGAGGAAAAACAACAGCCTCCAGAGCTGCAATTTAGAAAAATGCAACAAATGCAAAGGAGAGGACCTGAGGAGTATAAGACCGACCAACACAGAATGATAGTCTCAGCACAACAACCGCTCTTAGAAAGTGTATCCGCAGACAACAAACAAAGGATACAGCGTAAGTAGTCACTGACTGTCAAGCAAAATAATTTAAAGTAATATATATTGTTGTTCTGAACAAAAACCAAACCCTTCAGATCATAATCATTGTAAAGTGCAAAAACACAACTGCAAATGCCAAGATACTCATCCGCATGAATATCAGTATCAAAATAACAAATCCCTGTTATTCTAGTTGTCAAAGTAAGACGAAAAATGGACAATAATTTTTTAAAATAACTGTGATGAAAAATTCTGCAGCCTACACTAAGAATAATATATGCTTAAGCAAGCGGTAATATATGTGTTGGCACAAAACAGAAACCTATAACACATCGTACTCACGTATCCATGCAACTAACTGCGATAAAATCCTCATGGCTAGATAAGAAAATGCGCAGTTCAAATAGAAAGCCTGCAGACTACGAAGTCACATGGATACATGTACAATGAATGAAACAAAAAGTCAAGTGGCAACTTCATCCTAATGAGCTCTTCCCATGCTACGACATGAACACCCGTAAGAGCTGGCCAAGTTTTGAGGTACCACCAACGTTCCTCACGCAACTATCATATTATCACTTATCAATACTCTCACGCAGCAACAAAATCAATACTGTCACTCCTTCCTCTCGGAATCACAAACACACGCTTACGCAACGAACCGAAACCCGGCCGGACCAACACCTCGCATATCCTACAAACAAGATCACAGCCGTACGCAACGCACTCCGCAACACGCGTAACCGCCTGTATTCTACCATAGGCCAGGATTTTCCATACGGGGTCCAGAGGATTGTTTACAGCTTTCCAACACTCAACTTCCATCAATAAATGAGCTGGACATCGAGAGCGTGTGTCATCGGTTCTGGAAGTTCATACGAAACAAATGTGGTGACATTGTCAGTCTTTTCTGATGAAAAAGTGTCAGTGGAATTGGCAGCCATCCAACAAACCACATTCACTGCCACTAAACGGTGGCAGTAAGGCAAAGCACTGTGGTCTGTTGGATGATGGCCACTGAACAGCAAAGATCACATGCAGGTGTCTCCATCGTGTTTTCATCATTAGAATTACTTACGCACTACACACGCCCACACACACGCTCACGTCTACACCGATACTCGGGATTCACGAAACACGTACACCACGACCGCTCTGAATGAGTGGATATGTTTCTGTTTTGATGTATGCTCTTGTTAAAGAGGAAATGACGGCGTTTTCCTTTTTCAACTGCAATTCTGGAATGTCCGTGATTGTTTAACATTCGAAATACGACTGGATGAACATCTGTATTTCCCGAGAGCTGCAAGAAAATTGCACTGGCTGATCAAGTTTCAGCAATTGGAATCACTAAATGACGAGGACATTCGGTACTGCGGAGTATTATTGTCCATCGTTGCAACGGACCACTAGAAGGATGTGTTATCCGGTTTTGTGGTAACTTGTCAACAAAACAACCACTCACTAGCCGGAATTCTTTGCTGATCCACATCAGTAGTCAATGCGGACTATACTCAATACTTTTTGTCCAGCCATACACCGGAAACAGTGCTGTGCCAGACTTCTTCGAAACTACTGATATAGAATAACTCCAAAGAATCGTCTCGACCTAATACGAGTTTTATTGTTGTGACACCGGTAGGTCACCTAATTTCTATGAACCTATATCCGATCGCCTCATTAACACATGTTTTGTCACTCGCAGTGGTTGCCTACCACAAGATGTTTTAGTCAGATTTGAAGCAGTAGTTCTCCTATTTGTGATAATAGCACAATGATAGAATCTGATAAAAGCACCTATTAAAAACCAATGGAAATATTGACTTCAATGCATTTTAAATAGGACTTTGCTAAAAACAACATTCTTTATCTTTGATACGATACTTTTAACATATATATATCAGAAAGATTCATCACAAAATATTCCATCCGTCTCATCATCCCAGCTATGGTAATGATATGGTATTGGATTAACAAACATTCGTTCGTCATACACAACATCTTCTAGGAATAATCCTTGGGGTGGAGCCGTTACCATTCCGAAGTGATGGAAATTTTCAGGATTTGGGTTGTTTAGAAACCATACCAAACGTTCTCGTGACAAACGTCCATATGCGTGCTCGATAATGGTCCGTACCATATGCCTTATCTTAAGCACCTTACTATCAGTTAAGACAAATTAAGAGACTGTTAGCTTTAACAGTAATATTTTGTTCCAGCGTATTCCTGTCCTCCAAATTGTGATGTAGAGAAAAACTTTAAGCTAATATTTATTCAATAATAGTACACCTTCGACCTTGGTACAAGTTCATAGCACTTCTATGCGATGAAGTTTACTGTTCAGTTTCTCATCCAGTTCGTCTCTAGTCGGCTATATTACAAATCACATGTATCAAACATTTTGCTCCTATCCTTCCTTCTTTGCGCTTGATATATTTAAAACAACAGATGTAAGAATAAATGGCCTATGACTTACTTGTGATCGCAAAAACGATCTTGAAACGACATTAATATCAATTAAATTGAAACCATCAGCATTCCCAAAACGACTGCCTCCTGCAAAGTTTATAGTGGTTCAAGTCCACTTACTCTCATTTTAGAGAACACCTGATGCGGAACTGACTCCACATACTGCCACTTCGCACCGAACATTAGAGTAACTTGTAGAATATTCAAGTAATCAAATACCTAATTTTCGAGTCATAATTACTGCAATATAAGCTCGCTTTCTTACCTACATTTGCTATAAAATGACCTGCAAGAACGTTTTTTTTTTTTTATGTAGATGAACAGCTCACTAAGTGTACAAGAATGGAAATTATACCGACCGCCAGAAATACCAACGTGCAGCATATGTCTCATCGTCGGAATGCGATTATTACTTCTTAAGCGATCACGTCTGGGATATTTCATAAATGAGGCCATATTGTGCGTTCCCTGGAAAAAAAAAAAGCCACTTTCTGAGCTTAAAACATAAAATGCAAAATTATACAGCTGTGGATATCATGAAGTCAAAATCTTAAAAATTATAAGCTAAAAGATAGGTCAAAAATTCACTTGAAATAACGAACACGCATCTGCAGCCCTTCGTATGTCAAAGCCATTTGGTAAGAACCACATATATGGTCTTTCTGCGAACTGCCACAGCAGTGGTTGTTCTGCATTTCTGAACCATTCATCCTCGTTTTCTGCTAAGGCCAATCGATATTTGTATTTTCTAAACTTTAAAATACCAAGGTCTGACCAGTATGGGTTACACCCTCCAAAGAGAAAAACAATATGCCAATAATTTCAGCACTTGAAAAAACCCGTCGAAATAGATCATCAAAATTCCTGCCAATTAGTTCGGTTTTTGCCCCTTATCTATTATCAAATTTTACGAAGCGAAAATAAAAACCTGTACGAAACATTTCCTTTCGAACAGAAGCCTTTTGAGACAGTATGGAAATCTAGAACACGTAATGACCCACCAGTAATTTCACTGGCCTTGCGATTCCAATCATACAGCAGGTTACTTTTATTTTCATCTGCGTTCCCAATGGGAATTTGCATGATAAAAGCATTTCGTAGAGCATGAACTCCCGCATCGGTCCTAAAGAACTCACATTCGGAAGAGACTTTCCTTAAAAAAAAAAGTCCCACGACATCCTGGAATCCCACAATATCCCGCAATCTATTATAATCGGTGAATTTCAGCGAAGTTTTAATAACAAACCTGCTTGACTGTGACATCTTCAACTGCTTTCCAATATCCGGAAAGGTATCTCGTACAAGCGTCTTCAAGAAACCTAGCACACCATGGCTGGTGCTTCGATTAGCAATGGACAAAAACCGAGAACCATCGTACGACACCCACAATAAATATCGATACACCTCAGTCCCATACATCCTTCTAACGTTTTCACTATCCCCTGTAAACCAGCATTACATATTGTAGTCTAACCTGTCAAAAATATAAGCCATTTACAACATGAAAATTTAAACGTATAAATGCGACGATCTATAATCGACTTCCAGCATAACTATTCAAGATAGTTTGCTCTAGTCTCCTGAACAAACCTGCAATGGATCACCATTAGCCTAAGTGTACTTCAACTTTCTTACATATGGAGCAGTAATTCAAGTGTGCTGGCTGAATAATAATTACATTTGAAGTCATACCAGTTTTTGTCGAATGAAATGCCATGATAAATTTAAAGTGGAATGCACTTTAATCATAAATGTGAACAACAAACGAACATTATAAATGAGCAATGATGTATAATTAAGAACTACTGTGAAATTTGGTAAATACTGGAGGTAAATCAATTAGATACGAATAGATTTTACTGGTATAAAGACAAGGAGGAAGGTAGTCGGGTAAAGTACCACAAGCAAAACAAACATACTTATACTAAATGAAATGAAAACCACTGAGAACACACTGGTAGAATGACAAACATTGCAAAAAAAAAAAAAAAATGGAGAACCTTATTTACGGATACCGTTTTTCAGCATCTATTATTATACATGATTCAAAACATTTCAGAAATCATGTCAACAACCATAAAAAGCAAAATCACAGTTCTTCCCAAAACTATCCAGTGAATAAAAATGAAAAATTTAACAAATTTGCTGTAACAACCAAATTTTTAAATCGAATGAAATAGATAATTTGGTATGCGTCATCATACTTCAATAAAGGCGCTTATCGTAACTGAAATTAGAAATGCATTATTGGAATGGATCTTCTCCATTTTCTAAGATCATTTAGGTATCCCTTTATGCAAGTAGGACATCCTTCTAATAAGAACATATTGATAAAAAAATCTGATAAGCTTACGAGTGCAACGAATGTACTCCACCCTCAACTTGGGCATTCGATGATCGACGTTCAAATCTGACCTCACCACGAGCAATGCCATTTCTGGAAAGCGACATTTTTTAATTTATTCGGAAGAGCTCTAAAGCATACATGACAAAACAAGAACATGAAAAAAGATTACGAATTATTTTTATGAAAAATAAAGAAGAAAAAGATTACACAAAGCAATTCAATTAACATAAAAAGAACCTGAGTTCATCTAAATTTCTGACACCAATATCTTGAAAACCATGTTGAATTCCGCGCACCAAATATGGAACAAATTTATGGATACTGCCCCTATCCCTCATCGTAGCGGATACTCCTTGCGCAACCTTGATCGTATCTGACCCACTGGAAAGAATCTATTTTAAGGAGTATGTGTTACACAAAATACCGCCTCTAATTTAAGATAATATTAACTGCATTTTGGGAGAAGAAAACTTAGAGTCAACGCAAATTTTTCAAAAGCAATATAATTTGAAAATGAAAAAGTACAAAAAGAAAAAGTTACCTGCTAAAATACCTATCTTGACTACTGATATTTGCTTCCATAGCATCCAGTGAACCCATTCCACGATACTTCTTGAGACGCACACCGCTTGGACCCCAAAAGTATTCGCCAGGTGCTTCTGTTGTGCCTGCCAGAAGACCTCCCATCATTACTGTCGATGCACCAAGTGCCAAAGCCTGAACTCCTTAGATGAGAATTCAGGACCATAATAGCGGTGAACACCGACACAACCTACAAGTTTATCGCAGTATTACCTTCGTAATATAACCAACGTCTCTTATTCCACCATCAGCAATGACAGGAATGCCACGACTCCAGGCGTACTTTGCGACTTGATAGACCGCTGTGCCTTGTGCTCGTCCAACTGCAGTAACTGAAACATACAGAAACGCGTAAACAACTTTTCTTCCATTCCATTGTTTCCACCAGCAAAAAAAGTGTTTCTTGAATAATGCAAAAAGAACAATAGAAAGAAGGGTGGAGCATTAAGAATTTCACTATCCCTACGTAACTGAAAGGAAAATATGCATACCTTCCTGAGTAATACAGATTGAACCACTACCCATGCCAACACGAATTGCATCTGCTCCAGCATTAATCAAAATTTCTGCTTGCTTTTGCGTTACAACTAAAAAAAGAAGGTAAATCTTGAAAATGCACTGGTTAATATCAGGCACTCGTAATAGATTTTTCTCCTATTCACGAAAAAGCAAGTTTAAATAATATATCAATATAAAAGACATGCTACATCAAATAAATATCATGAACAAATCACTATCAAAATAGCACATCATTTCACTGTGCACAAAATTCCCTCACTCAAAATTATCCAGCAGACTTATTGCTAAAAGCTCCAAGGCTACATAAACCAAGTAACCAATCTTCATTTTTGGCTTATGCACTATTTCAGAAACAACGAAAAAAAAAAACAATATAACGTAACTTGCCATTTCCCGCAATTATTTGTGGCGTTTTTGGGTAGTTTTTCTTTATCCACTTCAAAAGATTCACCTGATACATACTGGCACCCTGCGAGGAGTCCTGTAAATATAAAGAGAATTGCACTGGGAAGCTGTATCACATATCAACACAATCTTCCAGGAACTAATCAACGCCTGAATACAGCGCTTGCAGGAAATATTTAGATTTACTTTAGTGAAAATTGACAACAATCACATTTCTTGCTCATAATTTACCAGATAAAACCTTCATTTTTTCTTCTGTATCTAATAAAACTACATAATCCTAAATATATACTTACATATAAGTCTAGTTTATACAAAACAAGAAACTTCAAGACGAAAGTAAAATAAATACAAAAGTTTAACAGAGCAAGCATGAAGAAAAGGTTTCATAGCACCTCTTTAATTAACTAATTCTTTTTACTTCACAAAAATGACTATCACAGCCCACAGGAATCCCTTCCTATTTCACAAAATCATTCCATGTTGAAAAAAAACCTAATATCCAGCAAAAAAATACATTTTTTTTTAAGGAATTTAACAGAAATTCCCATATGCTATAACTATGTATCATTTCTATACAATGGAGAAATTACAATCACCTCAGTACCCCTTAAGCAATAACCCTATTTAATATGTAACGATAAAATGCCTAGTAATGCCAAACAAAAATTAATAGCTCTTAATTTCGAAATCTGTTGGGATATGCAAATTTAAAGAGCACAGAAAAGGGGAGATGACGAACGGCGTTAAGATAAACTTTATCACTTACAATCACAAGAACATCAACACCGGCCGCAACTAATTTCTCCACTGCTTCTTTTGCAGAATCTCGCGTATTTATGGCTGCACCAACTCTTAACTGTCCCTTTGAATCATATGAACTGCATGGGAAATCCCGAGCTTTTTTCAGATCAGTACGAGCTATTAAGGACACCAATTCATTCTTACTGTTAACAATAGGTAATTTCCCTGCAACATAATGTAGAAACATTATACTGCCTTCAAGATACTCAAAGAAACCATCTTTGACACATAATAAATATATCTCTCCAAACAAAGGCACATGACCACTTACCCTTTTTTTCATTTTCTAAAATTTTATATGCATCTTCTAAAATCAGATCCTCACTACCCGTAATGAGCCGGTCGAGTGGGACCATTACTTCACTTATCTTAGTAGTCGAATATTTGCCCTCATCAATAAAATCCACATCACGAGAAGTTACCAAACCTAAAATAGAATCCGCAGTGAATTTCCAAACGCAGCAGAAAAATTTTCTAAGTAGAAAAAGCATCTTTACGTACCAACAAACAATTTCTTCACCAAGTAATACTCTTTCGCTGGTGACAAAATAATACAGAAACGAAAATTTTTATTATGAAAAGACAAACCTAGTAATATGCCTCCAACATGTCCTGTTGATGTAACCGGTGTTCCAGTGAAACCGTATTTTAGCTTTATCCGCATCAAATCTAATACCGTATCAGTCTCTTTGATACAATGCGGACGCGTTATAAAGCCTTGCTTATAACGCTGCAAATTTCACTTCAATCACTTTTTTTTAAAATCATTTCTCAACTGCACCGAAATCTACAAGCAAGTTCTGCAGACACTTCCTCACGCACCTACGCACGAGTATCTTCAAGTAATGCAAACTATTTAAACATTTCAATTAAATACCAGATTTTGTGGTTGCCAATCAACAATGAAAGCTGACAAAAATCACACCAAAATAAAATGCTAAGAAACTGGGCAGTTTCCAAAAATTAAAAGTTAAATAAGTGAAACCTCACTTTAACTTTGATGACTTCCTCCACTTGGTCTGTCAAAGAAGCGAAATTAGCGTGAATTATACCAATACCGCCATGCAACTGAAGGAAAAATAATAATCAAGGGCTGTCACAAAATATAAAAAATAACTTGTGTAACTTGTAATAACTTGTGCCAATTTTCACCACAATTAAATGTCAGGAAAGTATAATTTTAACGTCAGCAATTTTCCTTACATATTCATGGCTAAACCCAGAAGCTAATAAAGAATGTCATCTGTTGGAGGTATTGTTGCTGCACAGGAAAAAGAAAAGCTATTCACAACGAAATTGGCACATAACATCAGCCGTTTTCCGCTTTGAAGCCCTCCATCCATTGGCATGTTAGGGGATACTTTTTCCACAAAAATGCATATAATTTACACTATAGTAAATTATTACATGTCTTGTAAATGATGTAAATGATATCTCACCGCCATAGCAATTGCCATTTCACTTTCAGTTACTGTATCCATGGGTGATGATACCAGTGGTGTTTTAAGTGTAATACCCCTTGTTAACTGCGTTGTTAAATCAACGGAAGAAACGTCAAAATTAATATAACCCGGCAATATATTAAAGTCACTGAAACAAAACATGAAATCAACAAGTCACAAAATATTTCAAATCAATACTCCAACTACTACTCAGTAATTAAACTTATTCAATTAAATCGAAGGAATTAGATGGTACAAAAGAATAGAAAATAAGCAAACATACTTGTAGGTCAACCCAACGTGTCCGCTCATAAGTTCATTAATTGTTTGTCCATCTTCATCACTTATAACTCTACCATCTCCGTCCATCTTCATAACTTTGCTACAAGTTCTGCAAATTTATCAATTTTTTCTCTTATTTGAGAAATAATAAACGTCAGTCGATTTTTTTTTTCAGACTGTAGAAACTATTTATGCAATATCAATTTCGAGAATGAAATGATTTATCCTTAATTTGGAAAAACGGACAAACAATTTTGATTATCAATCACAGATAAAAAGACAGTAAACCTTGTTGACAAACTAGAACCAATACCCTTTAGATATCCCGTGTTACAGTCATTCCTTGTGATTCTTTGATGGATTTGCAAATGCTACTTAAGTTTCCACAAATCACGGGATTCCAATACTTGCAAGGATGTGGATGATTTTAGGTTAAAGAAATCCACAAAATGGCAGTAGTTGTTGTAATTAGTCCAAACAATATTAATAATAAACCAGAAGCCATGACAGAAATCCGTTACAAACATCAATCTCGGTACTCCTAGTGCTGACAACCGAGAAAGTACGAGAAAAACGCATAACAGAAGCCTACGCCAACTTCTAACCGATATTTGGGTGGCCGATGTTCACATGTAGGGTAATGTACGGTTATGCAGCGGTATCACTTCGTTATACGGTACCACTTCAGTTTAGCTGACCTTTAATACTGTCACATCTTGTCACTTGCACATGATTAAATGGAAGTCTCTTAAAAACATAAATGATTGTAGGAGGCTAACAAAAATCTTACTCTGATCTAATATGATGCTCCTACTTCACGTACACGTGAAGTTGACATTGCCAGTTTATCCTACTTTCCTAAACCGAACACTACACAGTGTACGAATTGCGCTAATTGTTGCTTCAGTCAGGTGATGAACATTGAACAAGTTGTCAAAAATCTAACTCAAATCGAGTTTGTACAATACATGGAAACAAATAGTTGCAGTTACTTTCATCACCATATTCAATTAGCAAATTTGTCGGAGAGAATGCAGTATTAACAAACAAGTAGATTTCACACCATAATGATCATCATGCACCACTACAGTTACATATTAGCGGCTTCATCGTAATTGTAGTACTTAATGAAGTTGTAGCACCTTGAAATGAATGCAGTACATACATTTTCCCTTCCGAAAGTAAACCACAACAAAATTTGCTTCAAATAAATTAGGATCGTATGAGATGAAAGCTGAATGAAATTGGTCATGTTAGTATAAGTGAAAAACCTGATAGAACTCATGTACGCATATCATCTTCCATGACAACTTTCATTCCTATGTTTCTATGGTAACTAGGATTGGAAAAGCAGGATACACTTTTGCCTGAGTCATTTTAACATTATACATATTTTGCAAAGCAAACTAGCACTGCGAGGGAAATGCTGCCGACGATGAAGGTGCGTGGATGGTAACTTGCTACTTGAAATGAGTCCGATTAAAAAGAGACACCGTTGCTAACTTCATTTAATAGACAATATTAATTCTTCAGTTATGCAAAATAATTGTTCGTCTATCAACAGAGCAATGCGCAGAATCAAAATCATTTGATTCACTGTCGAAAACTGAGTTACCAAATCTGAAAATTGGAAAAAAAAAAGATGAATAAATCAGGTCCAAATATCGTTTACATGACACTACCAACCGGTGAGGTGTGATCCGTAAGAAGAATCTTCATTTAGAAAGAAGATATAAAACTCCACATGAGACTCATCAGGAAGCATCATTTCAGTGCAGCAAGGTACATCATTTTGAGATTTATTCCCGACACAAAGGAACATCCTTAGGAGAGGTTTTTTTTTTTAGAGATGAAAAAACTACTGAATCAATAAAACATTCTATCAGTCCTATAGCAAAGCTCGGCCGCAAGAATCAAGTGTCTGTATAAGAAAATCTTAAGTAATTTACAATTATATATTTGTTAAACTGAAAATTTGTCACAAATAGTAGCTGAAATGGAATTCTACTGCATCACAGAAAACTTCTATTCAGCAAAATTCAACAATTCCATCCAGAAACAAAGCTGGTGCCCCAAATAAAATTAGATTAGATACAATCACGAAATGTATAGACATGACAAAATACCTTCAAATCACCAGCAATTTTATTGAAATACTGGTTCACTTAAATACTTATTAGGTAATGAAATTATTTCAACTCAAAAATTTTCTTCGTGATGCAACCAGTGATACAATACCTAATCTGAAACAAACAGCAATAAAACGAAATCAAAGACAAAAGAGAGAAGACAACCACAGAAAAAGATACAACGAGAAGGATTTTCATATGATATATATAATGTTTGCTAACGAATCAAATAATAAATAACTAAGAAAACAAATAATGCAAATAAGGCAAGATAACATGTCAAGTTTTTGCCCCCTGCCTTGGCAACCCGATTCAATTTCCTCACTGTTGCATCGAGCAAACCTTTCGATGTATCAAAATTGGTTTCCATTTCATTCAACAAACGATTCTGTTCCCGAACATCATCACCAATTGCAATAGTTATCTTCTTCAGTGCAGCTACCTTTCCTGACAGTTGCTCAACCAAGGCATCATTTCGATGTTCCATGAAGGTTCCATCGCTACTTTCGCTCAACATATTTACACCGTTATTGCTTCCCCGATAAGTCATATCAGTATAACTAAATAACTACTTAGCACTACCTGAAATTGAGGAAATAATTGGCAGAATAAAACCAAAAAAAAAAATACCGAAACACTTTATGGTTATGATCACTGCTTGCATCATTATTAGAAGAAAAACACACATTTGTTAGAGAATAACCACATGTTATGTTATGAACTGCTGTGTTCAAGGGAATGTATATTATAATATATATAACCACCCTACAACAGACTACCCTGAAGTTCTTCCGAAATATCAGAGAATGGATCTAAATTCTGTTGGGCATAAAAAATTGTAAAAAAAAATTCAATAACCATAAATGGAGGACCAATTACAGGTAAAACGATTTCAAAATGTAATTATCCAGCATTCAAACAAAATTTATGCTCTTGAAACTGATCAAATCGGACAACAAAAAGGTAAAGGATAAAGAACTTTAGGTCCACTAAAACAATAAACTCCCAATGGAAAAAAAAATTTTCTAACTATAAATTATCAAATTATTAAGTAATCTCATCCTGCATTTTTTCCTAGCATTTTAAAAATTTCACCGACGGATTTTTAGAAGATCTGAGCCAATTATCACTAGAAACATAACGAAAACAACAAGCGAGCAAAAAAATATATCAAAGACTATCTTGTAAACTTATGTAAGTTTTTTTTCATTTCTGCAAGAAACATGGAGAACCTTAGAGTAAAGAAAAAAGAATTAATGATCATGATAATTTAACAAACGAAATTCTGGATGATGACAAAAAATACAACAAATATCCACGTTATATTATTTATAGTCTAACGGCCACATTTCTCAATCAATGGAAATGGTTCTGTGCTTTAGAAATTCAAAACTAGAAAGAATGGTAACAAATAATGCATCAACATTAAAAGATTTTCTGAAAGTAATAATTTAAATTAATTTGCAGTCTATACTGTAGATGATCCTAGCATGGACTTTCAAATGTTTTAACGTACGCCGTCTGCATAGGCAACCTACAGAGCATAAATTACAGAATCCATTCTCTCCTTCGCTTCATTCAGCTTTTGCACATACGACTTTTCTGCATCGGCAAAAGCGACTTTAGAAAGCTGACCTTTAACAAAGCGTTCCACCTGAAATTATATGGCATTTTAACGAAGAAATAATTTATTTTGGTTATTCCATTCCATACATCTCTCATCAAATCTACTCTAAAGCTGTAAAATGTTTCGAGTTGATTACAAGTCACGAAGACTGATGAAACACATTCTAAGGCGTCAACATACTAATAAGATTCCAGTGTATACGCCTCTTTTTTTCTTTTTCATGAAGCATCAATGAAAATACGAATACAGAACTCGTGCTAGTCAACTCAGTTTGAATTTTTTTTTTCTAGAACCTCACCTGTACCAAATAACTGTTTATAACATCCATTGCCGATTTGTGTATTTTATTGACTTCGTTCAACTGAAATCAGATGGCAGAACATTATAACAGCATATTTCTTTGCCAGCATTTCTTTTTATTTCGAGAAAGCAGCTTATATTTCTAGGATAACCTACGTGATTTACAAGTGACTCACAAAGTCTCAAGTTAGCAAAATGAAAAGAACTCGAAACAACTGGTACCTTAGTTAAACAGGGTACAGCACAACATCACATCCAATTTCATCACATTTTTAGATGCGACTAACATTTAACTAGAACGGAGATGCAAACACACACCTTGTCGAATATGTCGGCGTTTGTAGATTTCAATTCGCTCTGCAGGTCGCCGATAGCATGCCCCACGTTTTTCAGATCATTCTCTGCCTTTTTCCGTGCTGTAGTAAATGCAGCCAAATCCTAAATTCACTCATAAAACGGCAAAATTTTTGTCAAGACAAAAGGAATGCCAACAAAAAATATGCTGGCATTACTGCTCGTGTTTTCTTATGTTATGAAAAATAAATAAAAAAATAGAAGAAAAGAGACCTTAGTATTCTTGAATTTGTTTACGGCATCTGTAAAATGATCATAAATTTTTAATCGGTCAGCATGTAGATCAGTTAACTGCTCCACTTGTCCCTGTACTTGTAGGCGACTTTCTGTTGCAACGTCCTGGAGATAGATGCAGAAAAAATCTAGGTACCTAATTTTAAACTCGAATCAACAAAAGTGTATTGAAGCAGAACTAAAACTGAAACAAATCAAAATAAGCTAGGAAAGTAAGAGAAGGTTTGTTACTGCTTTGCACTAATAAAACTCGTAAAAATCTAGAACATAAAAAACTCGATCGATCAGCGAACCAGTGGATGTTATTCATTTGAAATGAAAGAAATCTGAATTTGTAATCCCTGGATAACAGTCCATAAAAAGAACAAATATGTTCTCTATATTGAGAAAAGAACAAATATATTACAATTCTGCATTCCTGCATAAAAAAGAATCACCAAAGACTAACAACTTACGGGGGAGATCGTAAAATCCAACCGGACATAAATGATGACTGCAAGGAACAAAGTTGCAAAAGCTGCACAAGCAAGAAGAGGTTCTCTCCAAAGCTGCATGCGGTCGAATTCATAATGTAGCTACAAAATTCCACTGTGAAGATATTCAACATATCAAGAAATCCATACTATCTTACTTTAATGTGTCATTTGTTGTAACAACATATTTGGTTATTCAATCTGGTGACCAGCAAAAACCACGAATTACCTTAGTTTCAACTAGAGATACAAAATAAAATCCCTTTCAAAGTCCCTTTAACATTACGATGGCTACAAAATTTTCAGTAAGAAAACATACTGTGAACATCTGAATATGGTCGTCAACGAGGTTACTTTTTTCAATTGTGATAACAGGGCGACCAGTGGTGTCCAGGTAAGTGAAGTGCAACTCATCTGGGTATCTCTTCACTGGGTATGGTGTTGTCAATTTGAAATTTCTGGAAACAAAAATATTCATCGGAGGGCTGTATCAGTTATAATCCTTAGAATAGGATTTAAAAAACATACTTGCTCCCTTCTGGAAGTATAATTTTCAATTTCAAGTTTTCAATAACAGCATCATCGAACAGATGATCGACAATACGCATCTTTAATGCAAATTTATTGCCCGATGAATAGAGATACTGATAAGCTGGAACGTTGTAACCGAGTATATAATCAGTCTTCCAGCCACCAAACAGTGGAAAACGCGGTTGTATAATTAATTCAACAACATCTGTCATTTTTCGCATAGCGGAAGTAGAAATGTTGCCAATTTCATCACGGTAATATATATCCTTAGCTGATGCTGGCAACAAAGTCTGCAACGAGTTGCGTAAAGTAAAATAAGTATGAAAATGAAAATTTTAATGCTTAAAAATTTTAAATCCATGAAAACACATACTTTGTATTGAGTTACTATTGGCCTCTTACTGCCTCTTCGATCCATCTGGAAATCAAGGCGAGAAAAAGAACCCTGAAAACAGAACATTTAGAAAATATCCACAACGAAGGCGAATTTAATAAGCAGGTGGAATAAATAAAGAAATACCTTTAACTCCGCTCCCTTATGAATAACACTAATTGCTTCTTCCACAGCAATATTACCCCAATGTGAAACTTCAATCACTCGTACAATCTCAGTTGCTACAACGAACGGCGCGTTGTTTTCATAGTGCACCACGATTTCCGCCTCAAATAAAATTTAGTTCAAAATATGGATGTAACTGCCATATTTGAATACAGAAGGTTTCAATTCCTCAGTAATTTATTTAACTGAAATCTTACCGTGGCATACGGTTTCTGATCTTCATATGGACCATAAGTGATTTTACCACCTTCAACTGATGTTGGCGAAACTGTTGTGTGAGATTCAAGCTTCCCACTCGGCAGAAGTATTACAGACTTCTCCTGTTTTACTGGATAGATACTTGGGACATGCGCATTTCCTTTGTACATAACAAACCTCAATTCAAAAAATTGCAAACCAACAATATGGAATGAAAGGACCTTCCCAAAAGTAATTTTAGATCTCTAATGACCACAACACTTCAAAAAACCTGAATGATTATGCTCCTAAAACTCTTTAAAATGAACAAATTGCACTGGGAATCCTCTCCTTTAATAAAAACTAAGAAATGAAATTAACACACAAGAACGAGTATTGAAAAGTGAAGGAGATCGATGCACTGATTGATAGTTATGATGAAATTGCTTGCAGCAAGAAAACAGTCCTAGCAACCCGATGAAAACTTACTGTGATTCAGCCTGAGTAATTCTTTTTGGATGGGGCTCCAGATATTCTGTTAGTTGATATTCTACCGTAACAGCAGTTTTGCCATTTGGTGGAATGGTATTCAACAACTCAATCTAGAAATGAATCTTTATGGCAATAATTTCATGTAATCAAACCTGAAAACAATGTTTTCCACTTCCGTTGTCTGTTACAACACTATATTTCAACACCTTTTAAGAGATGACCACAAAATGGTTGGAACATGAAGCGAAACCTTGTAAGCTAAAAATCCTTTCTTTACATTGCCTTTTCCATGTTCAATATTTGTCACTTTTAATTTTACATCCTTTTTCGGAACGACTGCAGAAATATACGAAAGTCGGGAGTACTCGTTTTCATGCACTAAATGTATGAAACTGTTGATTTCTTTATTGCCGTTATTCGTCACTTCATATCTAACGGTTACTTTCACTACCTGGAACAGAATTTTCAGATATATTTGCAGCAACAGTTAGATCTTAACATACAAATGAATGAAGGATGTAACAAAGCTTTATCTATCACGCATCTTTTTCAATGAAGATTTCTCTTTTTTTTTTTTTCTTTACCTAATGTTATGATAATTCAACTTCCCAGAATTGGAAGCGAAGTTGAGAAAAGCAAGGATTTGAAGTTAAATACCTGTGTCAGTATATCAACCACTCTCTCTGCAGACAGTGTAATATCACTAGACGAGATCTCGATACCGCAAACTAAAGAGAGATGAACTAATAAAACGACAAAATATCTCCACCAGGACATTACCATGATTCTCTCTAATTTCCTTCACCGACTTCGAAATCTGTCAGTAAAAAAAAAAAAATTGCATCTTTTAAAAAGTAATTATGCATAAAAAGCAAAACGTGGATAATGTAAAGTCCATATGACTTAAACAAGGAAGAAAGCATAGGAACGATTAGCGGAAAAATAATGAGATATGCTGCCAACAAAAATAAACCATGTGGTAAATTACAGATGCAAAACTCCTACACTCTTCTACTTCCGACATTGTTAAATGACGGTGACATGCAAGAATTGCAGCTAATATGCCTATTTGCGAGATTAATTTCAAATGCACTGCATGACTTTTTCGGTAAAAAGGGAATGAAATGGACAAGAGAGAGGTAAGAGATTTATTAGGCAAAGGGAAGGCACATATGGGGACACGCACGACACGTGTCAACAAACATCACCACCGACACCAATCCTACAGTTACTTCTAGTCAAAAATACAGTCCCCAGTGATTTCCACGTTGCATAAATAGAATGGCAACATAGACAAATACTAGGCATGAGCTAGCGAAAGAACTACGGTAAATGAGGAGGGTGCAGAAATAAAAGTGTTGCGAAGAGTGAAGGTGTGCAGGACAGGGATAGATATTCGAGTTGAGTGTAGCTCAGGAGGTTCACGCGCAGTTTACGTGCTGGGATGTTGCAAGCTGCGTGTACATCTTGATATACAACAAAAAATCGTTAAAGACTGAAATTTGAGTAGAAGATACAGGAATGGCTAAATCTGTTGATTAGAAAATGCATTCTGGATGTGTTGTGATATTATTGCTTATTAATTAAAATTGCTTATCATTGCCAGTTCGTTTGGTGGTCTAAGTACGGAGAAGTGGAATCGACAGACTTTTCTGATAGCCTTATTGATCTAAGTTGTGGAAAACTAGGGAATAAAGTTCCAGGATTTCCTCAGATCTGTTATTTGCTTTTCGCTTTTCATTACATCTTTGTTGCTGTCTGTCGGATGAAATTTCCATGTACGTTTTTTGGAAATGTTAATAAAATATAAGCAGGATTCGTAGTAGCCGTGTTGATTTATAGACATGTTATGCAGATGCCTAAATGCTTTCGCTCTTGAGGAATTCGAGAATTACTGCAAAAAAATAAAATTAGGCTTCAGAAATTCTTTTGCTTTTTGCATGGTTTAGAAGTTGCATTTTTATGTTGGATTTGTGAGGATTTAGCAAGTTATCTGAAAAAATGGAATTTAAGTGTAATACTAGATTTAGCTCTCTTCTTGACGTGTCATCATTATTTTGTCTACAATATGTAAAAGCAGAAGTAGGGAACGAGGCAGCTGTCTCAGGATAATTGTTGGAATTGAGCGTTATAGAGATTATACTGTTTTTTGTTTTAATCTGTAAATAGTGGAAATCAATGAATACTTTCAAAAAAAAAGACAAAAATAAAAAATTTCCCATTCAGAAATAAATATCTGGAACCTACCAGAATTCTTTTTCATAAAAATTATTACTAACGGAGATAATTCGTGAAATTTGAAGCTTGCTGTCTGTTTATCGAATAAAACTGTCATCATAAGAAGCGGAAGTGCACAAATGCTATTAGAGAAACGGTCAGCAAGACCAGGAAAACTTCCTCTTTATTTCGGTTCTAAGAACTCTACTTTTCTGTTTTTCTAAGAAGTATTTGGTAACGGAAATGAGGAAAATGCATTTTTGCCGGAAGCTTCATGGAGTTGAGCAATTTCATTTTCGAAATTATAGAAAGAAGCGGGTTGTTGGATTACGTAATCTTTTTGCTTCATGATCCGATCACTGGGACGGGAAATGTGAGGGAAGAAGAATAGACAAGTTCTTATTGCTTAAAATATTTCTAAACCTGCTATTCATAATTAACAATTATGATATGATCATAAGAGCGGACAATGATACAAGCAGCAACGGTACTCGAAGTTTTCGATAGTTGGATAGATAAAATTGCCCACGGCTACAAATGAACCATTTGACTGTGATGTCATGAAAGGTGACCCTTCATTGCGGAAGGGATGTATGTCTAGTGATCCTTGTCTGTTGCTTATGCAGTAAATTTCCAAAAATCAACTAATCATTATGGATAGTGAGCAATGTGTAGCATTTTTCCGCACTTCACACATTTCTCCTGAACTGTAATTTACTTGAAGATGTGAGGATTTAACCGCTTTATCAGCATTTGCAAAAATTGTATCATCTTCCCGAACACCCACAATTTCTTAGCATCTTATGCCATATATGAAGAGGTGCAGCTAGCAATTGTTTATCTGAAAAGGTATGCTAGATTTTCCAATAAACAATTTGAAATTTCCCATATCTCCTTTATCTGCTGAATAGCTAGCTATTGGTTAAACTCGCCTTGCATCTTCTCAACATTAATGAATGAAACTTTCATTTGTAAAACGGAGAACAAAGTTTTGCTAGACTATTAAGTGGAACGAAAGTGGTTGAATCCAGGAGTGCCGTTGGCAATGGATGAACGAATCCAACTCATCGTCAACAAGGTCGATTGAATCAGTGAAAAAGGTGAAAAAGAAGGCAGTTAAAAAAAAGCGAGTTATTAGTAAAATAGAACCGGATCTCTCCTATCGCCTGTCTTTTCCCCTTTCCTGATCCCTTTCCCTGTAGGCGACCCTATAATGCATGACTCAAATGAATTCTATTAGCTATTTGATAAAACCTTCATGGTTAGTTTAATAGACAGATAGTGTGGGAGGTGATTCCTATTCCATATATAAGCTTCAAAAGTTTGCCGCTTAAGTCAGTTATTTCCTCAGCATCATGAAGTGACATTCCCTTCCAGCAACAGTTTCCACACTTTTATTAATTATCTTTAATAAAAAAGAAAAGGGAAATTTGATTTGTCTCCCCTGAGTGAAATGTAGCTAAAGTCATCAGAACTTAGGATTAAATCTTTTGTTTTGTGAATTGGCGCATTGATCATTTAAGTTTTATAGAATTATTTGCTTACAAAATCTATCAAATACTTCCGTCTAGCAAACTGACAGATGGGAAATATAGGTGATTGGAAAAGGTTTCAAATAAAAGAAAGATTGTTATAGAGTTTTTTTTTTTTTTTTTTTTAGATTTGAATTTACTATTTTTCTTCTGAAACTTTACTTAATGCAAAATTTTGTTCAGATCGAATTCCTGGACGAAAGAGAAAGAAGTTGCAATGACCACTGGTGTAATTAATGCTATTTTCCTGTATGCATGTATTCATGTTGGTAGGGCTTGCTTTTCATCCGGAGTTTGCGGCACCGGTTACGGTTGCACACAACCTGTAGCTCCTGTATGTTCTGGTGGTTGCGCTCCTGGATATACATGTGGACATTACGGCTGCTACTCCAGAGCACGTGCACGATCTTCGAAAATACTTGCAGATGCAGCTGCTGATAATCTCCAGAATGATGTTGCTGTTATAAAAGTAAGCTCAAGTTAAAAAAAAAAAAAAAAATTTTCAACAAAAATTAAACTTTAAAAAAAAAAAAAAAAAAAAATGAGCTACTAAAGTTAATTGATAACTGATAATGCGAATATTTTTGGCACGAAATTTACACCATGTTTTGCATTATGTGTTCCTAGCAGCAGCTTTAAAATTAAATGTTAAATAAAAATAAAAGTTTTGTGGATAATTTCTAACGGTACCAAATTCTCTAATTTCAAAACGATCAAATTTTAATAAGTCACCTGAATCGTTTTTTTTTGAAAATAATTTCTGCTTATATTTTAAAGTACAGCCATATTTAGCATGCTTTCGCGTCATCATTACGTCATCATTTCTCAACCGGTTATACCAAAAATAAAAGAATTTTAATTTTTTTTTTTTTTTTTCCTGATAAAGCACGCTGTAGTAGACAGCTTCATACAGAAGCATCGTAGTATATCATGAATCTTCTTATACGAATCTTTTTTGCAGCGACAAGAAGTGAATAGCGAACAGGCAGCCGATGAATTATTCTATGAATGTTGTGTTGATCAACGGCTTCCTGATAGTTGCTTAGAAAAATGTTCATACAGTACGTACAGGAAGAGTGCTTTACAGGTTTATCATTTCAAATTGAAAAGCTCTCTGCTAATTTGGATAATTGCATAATTCATCAAGGATTTTAAATAGCAAACTGAATTTTCATCCTAAATGATTCCCAAATAATCTTATTGAATCGTTTTCAATTAAGGCAATCTATCTTCGTCTTGATAAATGTCCATTGTCAGCATTAGCTGCCATATCATATTGCGCTGCTGGTGGACTGGATCATACTGAATGTTGTATGAGGAATAATGTTGCAACAACATTTGCAGGGAATAAATGTCTAACATTTTGCGATCAGGTATCTTCTTGCTGAAATTTTAGGAATCCTAATATGCTTTTACTAGATTTCAATAAAATTTTGTTATTTTTACAGCGACCAGGAAATATAACACATCTGGATTTATCCTACTTACCTTGCCACGAACACTTTGAAAATATCAAAGCTTGTTTTATGGAGCATATTAACAATAAGTCACCAACTGCTGATCTCAAAATTGCGCGCACATTCGAAGCTTAATTGCAAAGAAAACTTAAAAAAAAATTTTTTTTTTTCATGCATAGTTTTGGTGAATAAAAGTTTGTCTTGTTGGTGGAAATTGCACAAGGGTCAATTAAAAAATGGTATATAATAGTAGATTTCTGAAAAAAAAAAAAAAAAAAAGTTGAGTGGTTGGATTGGTAAAGAGTAAAACGTTACTTGAAAGCTCAAATTACATGTGTAGATGAATAGCTAAATCTCAAATCTTGGAAGGATACAATGTTAGATAAGTGTTATCCTCACATGTAAAGCATTCTTTTGTTCACTATGTTATTTTGTAGAAAACTGAGCTATCTAATTGAAATTCATTGATCACATTTCATAAATTTTCTTGATGTAAAAATTTGAATGAATTTGCCTAATATTTAAATAACCGTCAACTTGCACTGTATATCAATTTTTGTTCTGGCTCTCAAAACAACTAGCACATTTTATCGTTCACTGGGAAATAGCCATAGCTAGACGAATTTCTAAACTGACATTTTATACCTGTTTCAAATGAAGAATATTTCCTGCATTAATAAACACGCTATGAAATAGCAATGCTGATATTAATAACAGCAAATTGTAACAAAAAGTTGCAAATATTCACTGAATAAATTTACTAATGGTATTTGGACAGCTGTACTAGGTTTATAGGTGTTAGCAAGTTTTGTTGATGAGCAGGAGGATAGAAGAGTAGAACTGGACTGCTTAAACTATGGAAAGAAACGAAGAGAAAAGAAGACAAAAATGTACTGATACTTCAAGTGGAGACCATACAGTTGAATGATACGGTAGGAGATGCTTCTGAAAACTCTAACAAGTTTAGATAATGCCTTTTGCAGTTGGCTTGCATTCTATGCATCAATGGCTAATGATGTTTTAGTCAGTCAAGTTCACTCTCGACGTCTGTTACAGACAGCGCTTCTGTTTCATAGGTGGAATCATGTTTTGCCAATATTCGCAGCAGTGGTCGTAACCTTATCCACCACTGTTCTTTCGGTAAACGATGCTCAAAGTCGGTTTCTTTGGCCAGTTCTTCGACTGGTGTGAAAACCATTCTTCGATCCTGCAATAGAAACTAGTTTTATATTAAAATATACTTGATTAAATGTCATTTCAAAATTTTTGAATGAATTACCTTCAGACCAAGAAGTGCAGCACTGTCAGCAGCAATTGCATTTGTCACTCCGGTTGCCGGATCAGTATATTTCTTTGCCTGAATAAGAATAAACTCAAGAGCATTCGCAGCCAATTTCGAGCCCATATTACGGTCGAATGGTGTCGGATTACCACCTTGTTGTGCATGGCCCAGCACATTGATTCTGCAGCAAATTTTTTTTTTATTTACAAAGAGAACATCAGGTTGATTGGCTACCGCACAACCACCCCGTGAAGTAGCAAAGCTGAAATAACTTCAGCTTTGCAACCCACAAACTACAATTAAAGATAGAATATGCAATTTTTTTCTTTCACTCAAACTTAGATCATAAAAGATTAGAAGAGTCTCTGTGCTTACGCTATATCCTCTTCCCTTTTTCAGGAAGAACAAAAACAATGTTTGGAATTTAAACTGCTTTCGGTTACCTTGTTGAGAATTCACCTCTACCCTCCTCTGAGAAAAGTTGATTGACAAATTGTGTAGTGTAATTTTTGTTGGCCAATTCACAACGAACAATCAGATAACGCTGTACACCAGTGCGCATTTTCCTGGCAATGACCTTAAAAAAAGAAAACATAATCAATTTTGCCTAAAAAATTTGATATCATGTAGAAATGATTATGATTTGGTAAGTGCATTTTAAATTTTAGTAGGAATAGCGAAAATTTTTACTTTATTTTACTTTTTTTCCACAAAAAATATAATTAAGAATTATACTGATCCAACAATTTATTTTTTCCCTCTCTTGAGCAATACTGATTTATCTCACCGTTACTGACAAATTTGATTAATTATGTTCCAGCTTTCCTATTGCCGCAGATAAATACATAGCAAAAAAAAAAAAAANGATTAATTATGTTCCAGCTTTCCTATTGCCGCAGATAAATACATAGCAACAAAAAAAAAAAAAAATTATAGAAGAAATAAAATTACCTTAACGTCTTCAATGATATCACTGACATCAAACTTCTCTTCAAATATATAAGCACTATCAGCTCCGGATGCGAGAGCTGAAAGAGTGGCCAAATATCCACAATATCCTCCCATTGTTTCAACAATAAATACTCGCTTTTTGGTTCCTGTTGCAGATTGCTTAATTTTGTCAATTACTGCACAGATTTCATTCACTGCTGTATCAGAACCAAGAGAAATTGATGTTCCAGGTACATTATTACTAATAGTACATGGTATTACGCAAAATGGGATACGAAGTGATGGATATTGACTACGAGCATGTGAAAGCATCAAACAGGAGTGATAGGCCTGGAATAATTTTTAATGAAAGTGAATTAATTTCATACAATTTCTGTTCAGTATTTTTTTGTGACGTTGACAATAAAATGACATTTGATTGATATCAGTATATTAGATTCGAATTCTTGTCGTTAAGCATAATCAACAATACAATATCCTTATTTTATAATTCTTCAAATTAAGAAATACCTCAAAACCTCCAACAATCAGTAACCCATGAATTTTGAATTTTTGCAACGTTGTCGCAACTTGGCTCATGTTTTTTTCTGGTAATTGTTTCTGAGTACCCAGGAACGATCCGCCGTACATCACCCAATTATTCACGTCTTTCCAAGACATTTCCTGAATGCATAATTTGTCAGTAAAATTTACTTCATTTTTCTTGCTGGAATTAAAATTTCGTTCGATAAGAAAAAATGCAATCTTACTTTAAGATCTCCTTTTGCAAGTCCTTCAAATGAATTTTTAACACCATAAACTTTACAGCGACGATAAATGCCCATGCGAACGAATGAACGGACTACTGCATTCATCCCTGTAAATTTGATGTTTCATTTGCAATTTCGTACTATCATCATTCCATCAATCTCCGCGGAACTAATCCACGAGAAATTTTTTCAAGTATTGGCTATTTCCAAATATCAACTCATTATTCTGATATCTGACCCTCTCAGTGACATGAATTTTTCTTATTTCAGGTCACATAAAGCATCTTTGATCATTTAGAAACGATTTTCATCACCACAAATATGGATAAGTGAGAAAATACTTCAATATGAATGCAGTAATACATTTTTATAAAAACAATGGCAAGTAAAGATGAGAAACCTCCAGCAGGTGCTCCGACATTTATGACAGCGAGATTGTATGATGGCTCATTCGTTGGCAAATCACTTTTGGGTTCTAATTTTGTCAAAAGGCGATAAGTTTCCAGATTTCTTTGAAAGCTTCGTCCTCGAAGTTTAACAGCTGTGTCCCAGTCATGCTTTTCCATGGCTTTTTGAACCTTCAAATAAGAATATCTTATTAAATTATAAATTTTTGTCCTAGATTTTTTTCAAACTTTAAATTTTCTGAAACAATTTAAAACTAAAAACTATCAAGACTAACAGCCTGAGTCCGATGAACGCACTGCATAAGTGGTACTCGGACGATGGCATTACCATCAATGGACACAACGCACGGTTCTGATTCCGGTGTCATTTCCATTAGCGCAAGCACTGCTTCAGCGCCCATTCGACATCCAAGAAGTCGATCGAAAGCAGACGGACTTCCGCCACGTTGCACGTGACCTAATACAGTTACACGTGTATCATAGTGTAGCTTTTCTTTCACCACATCACGCACCTGCAAGTTCGTTGAAAATTAACACAAATGGCTTGGCTTCATTTACTGCAACCCATTCCAGAAGTTACGCGAGCTAGTAGTGTTGATGTCTGATAAAAGTTACTTGATTGGCTGTAATCGCTTTGCCATCCCGATCCAGTGCTCCTTCGGCAACTATGATAATGTTGAGACGTGATCCTTCATGGCGCATCATTTGCAACTTATGGCACAATACTGTTGGCCAATCGACTGGTACCGGCCATTCAGGGATGAAGCAGAAATCCGCTTCAGATGCCAATGCAGCTACAAGTGCCAGATAACCGCAGTGTCGACCCATCACCTTCAATTATTTCCCACTTCGGCATTTTTTTGAGCCAGCAAACTTCATCATCATCCATTCGACAAAATCCAAGTAAAATCAAAGTGAGCTGATAAAGACGTTTTTTTTTTTTTTTTTTTTTTTTTAAATTTTTAATCGACTGTGATCTCGAAATGCAATTTAATTACTGATTTGATTTTTAGCTCAATGTTACATTTCATTGACTGTTTTTTGTAAGGGATAATTAGCTAATCACCTCAATGACGAAAGTACGCTGATGACTGTGTGCAGTGGATACCACGGAATCGATAGCATCGATAATTCGCTGGAGCGCAGTATCAGTACCAATCGTCATATCGGTGCCACAGAAGTCATTATCAATGGAACCAACGAGACCAACAATCTAGAAATCATCGACTGATCAAGTAGTAGTAATAGTGACTTTTCTCGACTTTCATTTCCCGCTCATTCCTTTTAATTTAGAATCGTTCCTTCTTCTTCATATTTTCTTCTGAAAGGCAATTTTCCTGAAGTGAACGGAAGCAAAAAAAGCCAGAATAAAAAACGCATGTAAGTTGTATACATGTTTTGAATCGGTAAAAAAAGCCACGAACTTTTACCTGGATGTTTTCACACGACTCGGCATCTTCATGACTAATTCTTCCCGTTGCAACTAATTCTTGAATCAAACTTGGCCATTCTTGCCGGAATAAATTTGCGCCGGTCAGCGAACCATCACCTACATATTAATTTCATGGCTTGACTATTCTCATGAAATGAATTCATTTGCTTTCAATCATAACTAATAACAAAAGCCATCTGATTACAATACATCTAAGGAAAAAGCATTAATGGAAAATGATCCTTATTAGGACCAATCAATCAATTGCTTAGCACAAGAAGTGAAATGGTACCTCCAATGCACACTAAATTAGTAATTTGTCTTTTTATAAGATTTTCAGCGGCACAAAGACGACCTGGACGTTCGCGAAAATCCTTGCAACGAGCTGATCCAATTATAGTACCTTAAATAATAAATGCAACATTTTATGGTGGAAAAAGGAACAAAAATAGAAAATTCACTCTGCAGGTTTTATTATTAAAAAAACAAACCGCCTCTTTGAATGATGTCAGAAACGGAATCCCATTCAGCTTCCTTGATATATTCTCCACCATCTACCATACCTTGATAACCTTCATAGATGAAATATACCCGACAGCCAAGGTAAAGGCCCATTCGAACAACTGATCGCACGGCACTATTCATTCCTGCAATTTTTCCTTTTCCTTTGCTTTTCAAGTTCGGCATTGATTTCTCAATTCAGTTCGACTTTCATTAATTCTTTTCAACAGTTTTTAACCATGATTGTCAGTGAGACCAGTAATAATTTGATATTATTAGTATTTGGCAATTAAAGAAATTAATAACAAACCTGATGCATCACCACCGCTCGTGTAGACAGCAACTGCTCGTCCTTTATAAAGTTTTGGTGCAATCATGATACCTTCGTGTCCTGCAGTTGGTATTATGGAATCTGATCGCATTTTTGCAATAGGTTTGTTACGACCGAATATTTCCTTCAAAGGGCCTAGCTCATCATTATTTACTGCAGTGTTCGAGACTTTTTCTTCAGATGACTCAACAGCTGGAGCTGCTGTTGGTTGAGTAGTAGGCAATACGGCAGCTCCTGGAGTCGGAAGTGCAGTATCAGATTTTTGTCCAGCTTGTGTTTCCATAATCTACAAGAAAACTAATTGGACTATCTTGCAATAAAAAAATTAACAATCATATTGAAATCAAAGTACGATTTCACAGAAAAATGTGACTTTCTCATGTCTCATACTCTACACGTGACATGACGCCATACAATAGACGTCCAAATAGTTTCAAAATAAAACGATTTCTGTAGGATGAATGGCTCATCTTTGATGGTTTAGCAAATTTGTATCAGTGAAGGTATAATAATTTTGAATCTAGATTGCATAAATTGAGAAGAAATCTTAGTATGTACAGTGCCGAAATCTCCCTATATCGAATGGCTTCACAAAACCTAAATTATAAAATTCATATTCTTCACAACGCAAAATCAACTCGTTGCCAAAGATTGTAACATCCTGTCAAACTTTTTAAACTTATTTGAAGTTTTTATAATAAATGCAGGTAAAACTGTTACAGAATGGCAATGATTCACCTAGTGTATGTATATGGAAAGTGATAAATGATAATCCATTGAAGCGATATCAGATTTAGTTCGAAATTCAGTGGTCGTAAGATGAACACTGTTAATGAGATAATCAGTACAGTGAAGAAAGGAAAAATGAAAAGAAACCGTCAGCTCACATATTATTTGACTGTTTACTTATTTTCTCGCTAATTTGTTTTTAAAAATGGCAATGCTGACAGAAGGAAAGGAAGTTATAAAACGTCAGCAGGTGAGCTGTTCAGTAATTAAGGGTGTACGGTGTATGGACCTCGTATTCTTCTCATGTTTTACAATTTTTGAAAAACTTGTAGTTTTTAAATTCAAGTAAGTCAAGCGTCCAATTTATAATTGCTCCGTCTGTCAGCTTACTTAACCTTGAGAGTTTTGAATATTTTCAGCTAAAGACAATAGACGACGAATTGTAACTGAACGAATAAACTTTCGCTTTGCTGGAGACTTACAAAGACTTACAAAGTTACAAAGTTTATTGAAAAAGTGAGAAGGTAGTTAACTGACTTAAATACAACTTTCGTGTTTTAAAAATAAAAGTATAAGAAGTACGTAATGTGCCACTAAAACACCAATTTGTCATAATTGTAAGTTAATTGATTTCAGAAATTCTCCAAGTCGAAACTTAACCTCTGCGTACCGTTTCGCAACTTGATATTTGCTCTTGGCAATTGTTAACCGTAAAAATGAATGAAATCTTTAAAGAAATTTCCAAACTGCCGATGCATGAAGTATGAAGAGTTTAATTTGTTGTAAGCATCCATCATTTCCTTTCTTTTTGTTAATTTCAATCAAAGTTGGATAATACTAATACTAATGGAATTTTGCACTGAAAAAAGAACAGTTGTGCAGCAGCAACACACAGTACTCTTGTTTTCTGCTTAACTTACCATTTTTGCTTCACAGCAAAACGTACCGGTAGCTCAGAAACAAAAGAAAGCGAGAAATATTTTGTACTGGAGGTGAAGAAAGACAATTATAAGCAGCGGACAGGTGAATGGATATCCAATTAAAGGGAATGTTTTGTCTTAAAAATGGAAGAAAGCGGAATCAGTGTGAGAAAAAGTTGAAAAGCTCTGTTATGCAATATGCTTGGCACGCCTATGAAGTGAAGTATAGCTAAATCAACGCTCCGTCTAGTTAGACCTAGCTAGCATCTGCATCCATCGATTATCCGAGGGAAAATGCAGTATTGCAGAGGGAAGTGAGAGTAGACGTTGTGAATTGTTTAAAAGTGCAGTTAACATGTTTGTGAACCTAAACTTTTTCTAAAAAAATATTCCAAGTGTCAAAAATGAAGAGAGATGCAGCTGATGTCTAGTTTAATCAGTGAAGCTTTCTAACATTCAGTCTTGACTAAATACTTTTTCAATACTGGGTGATGCAGCGAGCGGTTTCGATGACGCTAATAAATATATGCAATAAATTGTTGAAAACATTGAGGGAAGTTCTTTTGCTAATTTTTATGATGAAGAATCGATAAAGAATGTGTTTAAATTTTTTTCCTTTTGAAAATTTCTGAAATTTAAAACAAAAAAGAGCAAAGAAAATGCCATGTTGTGTGATAGATGACATTTTTTTCGAATAAGCATTTTTATGGATTTTTTCTTTTTAAATAAAACTTTTACAACATAAGAATACTAAAGAAAACGAAACTTTCAGGAAGAAAGAAACAAAAGGAGTGTAATAAACTTTATCAAACCACTCTACAGTTTTCATAGAGTTTCAAAGGAGCTTTCAAAATTAATAAATGAAAAATCTTGGCTTTGTTTAGTCCTCTCAACCCATCCATCCTACGTGCTACTAAAAAGCGATATCCCAGAATACAATAATTTGGCATAAGAAAGATTTCAGATACTATCGTTTTATTCGCTAAAATAGCGTTTTCAATAGGAAGTGCTAGGCAGTTAACCCTGCTAACAACTTTTAAATAATACATTTTTGTACGAAAATCAAAGGCTGTGCAACCATGTAAATATACAAACATTATTAAACAAATAGACATTGTTAATAGCTATATTTACTAGTATGTACCTTTTATATGTTAATTTTTAAATTATTAACAACAAAAAATTTGCTCCAATTTTTAAGTTACTAATAAAAAACTCGGTTCCATATAAGTCAACTGATCAAAATTGAATGATTCATTAATCCAATTCGATATATTCCTTTAAAGCTATTAAGTGGCCAAGTGCATTCGGATATTAATCACTTGAGAGAGTTCATAACATAGCTACCTGTCAAGCCCTTCTACGATGTTAATGCATTAGCCAAAATGTACCAAATTCGGATTCAATCGAAATTCGCTTCCCAAAAATTTATAAATATTTAAGACTTTATAAATTAAACTTATAAAGGTGTTTTAGAGAACGACGAGTGAATGTCTGAACCAAAAATGAGAACTCTTGAAACCAACATGAATATAAAAATCTTCAAATAATTCGAAATCAAATCTTAGCCGAGATTTACTACATTTTCATATCGAGTCCGTCAGAATGGCGTAGTTTCAATACATGTTAGTTGGAAATGGGGATTTGGACTGTAGGTGTTTCCGGCTTCCGGTGCACGTGAGGGCTAATTTATTTACTAGTAAGTACTGTCTCGAAGTTGGGAGGAGGACTATCAGATAACTTCAGAAACTTCTTGCAATTTTTGGTTGATATGAAAAAATTATCTTCCTTTCTACCTTTTACCGTATCGAATGACTCTTTCACTATATCATTATGGCTTAATCACTTAACATTATATCACTATGGCAGTGGGAGACAGAAATATGAACGAGACAGTGTTGGAAGAGAAGGACAAGTTATCACCGCGGGTTTATCGACGGTTGGAGGACAGGAAAGCTTGGGATGCTTATTGGCAGGTTATTTTACTTAACTTTGAACCATAGTGAACTGATAACATGACGTAGAATGTGTCGAGTTATTCAATATATAAGTGGATTTTTCTCTAGAGTTTCGGACAAATACTCAGTGCATTATCAGCTTACAAATAGACAAGAAGTCAAGAGTATAAGACTATCGGTGACAGTAAATAGTAATTAGCTGTCCCGGTTTTCATTCCTGGAGTACATATTTAGTGTTTAATTATTCAGATCTTTGAATTTCAGTTGCGAAAATTAGAAAGTGAAGGAAGCTATTACATTCGGCTTCTATATTATTTGCATAAAGCGGTGGATACTCCTGCTACATGGTTCAGAGGTATCTTTGTTATTACTCCATGCAGAATATATAATACTCAACAAGTTCTACCTTCTTCTTGATCAGGTGGCTTTTACTTAGTTTTTCACTTAATTGTACACATTGTTCCAGAAAAAATCGTAGAACCGATGAATGACAAGTATCGCTCACCATACTATCACCGCAAGCTGAATCGAGTTCCAGGGATTGATGAATGTGCTGTGGATGATTTGTCTTGCTTTTATGAGGCCAATACACAGTTTCGTCTTGATAAGTTAGTTTGACGACTTTCTTTGAAGTTCTGTCACGGGCTGAACAAGATGAGCTTAATGTTGGCTCGTTTGCTATTTTGCTCCTACATTTTGAAAGAATAATAATTAAGACTGGTCGATCAGAACATCTTGGATATCCTGCGCCTGCGGCTTTCTAGATGTATGGATTACAATGCTCCGAACTTCGTTCCATGTGCAAAAGTAATTTGCTTTCAAAGTAAATACGCTTAATTTTGATGTTGAGTGAATATGAGCATCAGCTATATTCATTTTATTACCGAGTTTTTGAATTCCGTCACATGAAATGAGAAAGCTACTCTTTTAGAGATGACAAGTGATAGAATGCACTAAATATTTTAGTTAATAGATGACGTGGAAGAAAATGAGTTGAATTTCTTCATAAAGTATGGTGAGATCGGACAGGAGGGTAATGTTCGAGATGCATACATGAAACAAAAGCATCGAATGATTTGGGAAAGACGACATCCGGAAATTATGAAAGCTCGTGCCGAAGCCTATGAGGTAAGTATCAGCATTTGGTGTTAGTTCACTTCCTCTCTTGTCTCTGAAAATTGGTCCTTAAAGCATATCGTCGAAGTTTTCAAGTGTGTATATGTATATTGGAAGTTCTTCAGTATGAAACGTGGTTCAGTACGGATCAGAAAGGGGAGTGGGGAAGGCGTCAACAAATTCTTGAAGGTAGTACTGCTAAGAAAGGAAGTCTTTGACAATTGTTATCTTCATCCGTGATCGTAAAATTTCAGGAGCACAAAAAAAGGGTTGCAAATGGTGAGTATGATTACTCCTTCTGGAAGAAAGGGTTTTGGCACAGCGACAAAAGCAAAATGGAGATGCCGAATGTTGTCCATCACAGCAAACCAAGTATTGAGGGTGATAAGCCAATATCCTTTGACTGGGAATTCTACAAGAAAATTAAAGATGATCCTGAATTCCTGCAAAAAGAAAAGGAAAGACAAAGCACATCGACAATGTTTGGTCCGTGGTGATGCTAAGGTGAATTATTTCTTGATTAAATAAATATTAGTAGTATATGGCCTCTGTGACACCTCCTTTGAAACTTGCTAGGTATTTTTTAGGTAAGTCAGTCATCTGTAATCTTCGAGTGTAAAACTGAAGATGTGAATTTGTTTAGATTTCGTTTGTTAATAAGCTCAATTTGCAGATTTATTTTCACTGTGGGGAAAAAAACTAGGTAGGATGGATGCCTAAATTATTTCTAAGTCATCCATTATTGTATAGAGAATCTTGTTTATATATAGTATCAAAATGATCCAAGATTATTACCGATAAACTGAAAGTTATTTTGTCTTTTATGGTTGATACATAAAAGCTTACGAGTTTCACATGCATGGCTCACAGCTTCATTAGTTGTAAACTGTTTTCTCCCAGCAAAAATTACTCGGAAGAGAAACTTTTCACATGGTACTAATTGGGAACAAAAGTTATTAGGTTTCATCTTTCTGTTTCTCAGTTTGGTTTTTTTAGTCACTCACTTTGCATTTCGGAGCTCCAACAGACCAGATTTCTGCCAACTTATAAACGAAAAGTTACTCTGTCATGGTTGCTGTGATTGGCACTTAAAGGCTTACTACTCTAACATACATGCACCACAGTTCCATTAGTTACAACGTTTGCTCTCTGCTGTATCTTGGAGCGATCGGAAGACATATTCTTTTCAAGCAAATCCCACTCTGTCTCTATTTAGCACTCTATTCACAAGCTGTGTGGGTATTATAGCTTTTCCTATTCAATTCAAGTAAATATATTTGAAACTTCACGCCCAGAACAAAAACAAGTTTACCCAAAACGGAACAATACGAAGAGAAATGCAGAAACGGGACAACTTCGTCACCAAAAGCTCAGTAATTATAATCAATAAGTCAAGTTTACGAATCAGTGACACCACTGGCCTTCCCATTTTGTAGCTTCTGCAATTTGCGTTGCGGAGATGTTGCGGAATGGTTCTGAAAAAAAAAAAGTAGATGCAGTTTACAAATAACATTTTGAAACAGACCTGACCATTCCCATGTTTTTTAACGTTATTAAAAAGAAAAGAGAGAAGAGATCAAGTACCTTTACCTTAAGAGAAGTCCTTTTGCTATGCGTAAACGTTTCTTCTTCATCAACTTGGTTCTCCTCTTTATTACCTTCTTCATTCCTAGAGTGCTTAAATCGAAACTGGTCAATTTTTGATACTAATCCAGGGAAACATTTACGCATAACATCAATCCAAGCATTTTGCAACATTTCACAGCTGAAATAGCAGTTTGTATTACTCCGCAGTGAGCAACAAGGAATACTTGTGCAGAAACCTCAAATCTATTCTGAAGATCTATAAGAATGACAAACTTTTAGTCACTGCCACTCCAGTTTCCTACACATGGATAAATCCATGATGCATAATGGGGCTTACTGCTAAATTAAGTTGTTTCGCATAAGCTTTTTAATAACTCACTTGTTATCAATCGGTTTCGCACCGACATGAGGATGCTTAAGCGCCATGTGAGTGCGAACATGGGCTGCTTCACTACTAGTATATGAGCATTCCGAACACTGATACTGTTTCAGGTGGTAATGCCGCTTAGCATGATTCATTAGTGAAGATAGTGATCGGTAGTTCGGCATCATTTTTTGGCAAAGCTGCAAAAAAATAAATTAACATCTAACTGAAGAAATATTAACTTTTCCAGGCGTTCGTTTAAAAAAGAAGGGAAAAAGGAGACGGAGATACAATGTAAAGATACCTGAAGCTGTAAAACTTTATCTTTTCAATTGTGGTAGAACCAATTCCATACCTCACATCTGACGTGGTTTCCATTATCGCTGCTAGCTTCGTTCATTATGGACGTCACATACCCGTTGAAACTTAAAGGGGACATACTGCTTCGTTCCTCTTTTGGCGCCAAGCTTTGAAACTGTGTTAACATTTTGCTTTCTTCCTCATCAGCTGGAATTAACAAATTTTAAATCTACCCCTTAATTATCAATTAGAACGATTTGTCTAATGGATAAGAGAAATCTAGCACCAAATAACACAGCAGTATGCTTGAATTGGATATGTTACGATATGTTACTAATGTACCTGGTGTGTCAGGAAAATATTTATGAAGAAACATGACGAGATTGCTACCAGGCTCCAACACTTCCACGTTCACTTCAGCCGCTATCTCCGAATGTTTGAGAGTAATATGCAGACGTACCTTCCACTTGAAAACAAATAATGAATAATGATTTAGGTACAACGTCCTTCAACATGCAGAATCAAAAAATTTGCGTAACGTTACGCGCCATAAGCTTTTTGTAAAGCCTTTTCAAAGAATTTCACGAGACCTCAGCAAGTCAATAAAAAAAAAAGTACTGGTTTAAAAACGATTTTAATTTATACGGAAGCATCGGTTTTCATTAGCTTTCCAAACAAGAAATAATTGAAACCTCCACCTGATCAGCATTCTGATAACCGCATTCCTCGCAGCAGTAAGGTATACATTCTGTTCTATGCACTCTATCAAGATGTTCGATGAGTGCTTCAGCATTAACTCTTTCACCGCACTCAATACAAGCATACGACAAATCATTCAAGCCCGTCAACATTAAATCAGCCGAACGATCATTTTCTCCGCTTTTGAATGTCGAGAACTGGAAAAAAAAAAAAAAAAAAAAAAAAAAAAAAGGAATAGTATTACAATGACGGATAAAGCTTGTCTTGATAAGTGAAAAATAATTACCGTAAATACAAACTGAGCATTCGCTTATCCTCTAAATGAAATAAAACATTTTATTGTATCAGTATGGAGTACCTTGGAATAACCCGGAAAACACTGATCCATCAACAAATCCCACTGATTTTGCATTTCTGGTGTAAGCGCATCCAGCGGTTGGCTAACGTGATCCTTATGATTGTGCTGCATATGCAGGCGTACCTACAATATTACTTGGTGCATCATTTCTTGTACTGCGCTTGTTTTTTCCGTAATGTTTTATTGCGAGAAGCCAATCCGTAATTTCTACTCTATTTTTATACAAAGCTAAAAAATATCCTCGGAGAAATACGAAACTGAAAGGGGGGAAAAAAATGGTAGAAAACTAACCTTAGCCATTTCATTGTGAGTATAAATGCAATAAACACATTGGAACTGCTTTAGGGATGCATGTCGACGGACATGGTTAGTCAAATTTGATAGACGACTGGACATTATTTTATTTTGACACAGCTGACAAACAGCATATAACGATGGGTCATCATTAACAACCGCCCGAGATCCCCGTGGTCGAGCAACAAAAGGTATTGGAGACGGTATGGCCGTTGAAGTAGCCAAACCATGGACAGAATTAGAGCTGGATGGTGCAGGAGACGGATGTGTGGTATGGTCATCATTGATAAGCAACTGGGCGCTGTTATCATCCGAGGACATCACCGAGTCCTGCACGGCTACAGCGCTTGAGAAATGTGTAAGGTCGGCAACGGGATTCGTCGTTGTATTAAGTACCGGAAGAAACGCATTTTCACGGATTTCGTTTACAAATGACACTTCCGGAAAACCATTATTCAACTGGAAAAGTAGTAACAGATTTACAAACATGAAAAATGAGCAAATTGATGAAGACTATTAAACCTATTTGATCTTTGAAGCTGAAATTACTTTAACTTAATTTATAAAGTCAAATCCTCAAAGAGAAATTAATAACAACGCTGTCAAGGAAAGGATTACTTTTATTTATAAAATATATAGTGAGTTCAAGATTGGAGAAACGAACAGTTAAAGACTAAGGTGTCAACATCATCATCTTTTTAAGGATAATGGGATTAGACAATGAGATAACTTAGTACTTTCATACAGTTGATCCATTTTTTTTTCAATCAAAAGGAGAAAGAACTCCCACTTGACAAATCAGTCTGCCTACTTTATGCACAATTCCCTTCATACTTCCAGGATTACTCCTAAGTTACTGCATAAAGAGTGGCGAGGAGGATAGTGGGGTAGACAGTAGTCATTGTCTTTCAATATTTGAATTTTCTCTACAAATGCAAAAGATATGTACGAGCGAGTCTCGCAAATGTTGAGACTACTAGATATTCCCTGGGAAGCAGTGCGTGAGTCTGTCTTCTTTCATCACCCCAAACATAATCGGCTAACAGCTACGACTCACCTCCTACAGGAATCGAACCGAAATGAGAACCGCCGAAAAGCGTCTAAGGTTTGTCAAATCCGTAAAAAGTCACAAGTGGCAATTGCACCCGGTATTCCATGATTGCGAAGGGGCGGAAATGGGAAAAATGAATGAAGCGGTATAGAAGGTAGAGGAAGGTTGCAATGAACCATGGACATTGAAAATTGAATGCAAACAAAGGGCTGCTGAATCCAAAAGCAACGCTTCGAATACATCAAGTGTCGCGAATTTTGTAGTAGTTTTTAAATACCTGCAGAATAGAGAGAGAAAGGAAAGGAGCGAGGCAGATCTTAGAAAGTGCGACAGATGACAGCAAGGAAACTCGGGATATTTTTGCTTTTCTTCTAAATGAATAGATAAGTTTAAATTTCTCCGTGAAGAAAGGAAAAGACATCAAAAAAAATTACCAGTAAACTGAAAAGTTTGATAATATCACCACCTTCTGGGATACGTACAATAGCAAAATTCGGCAGTCCGAGGATATCATTCGCGGTGGTCAGGGGTTTCTGGTGTGCAGTAGTGGGGTGCAATGCTGCCATTTGCAAGCAGTATCCTAATCGTATCGTATCTCGTCCGATAACAACAGTGCAGATAGGTATGTTATTGTTGTATTGCAGTAGCGTGTTAATGCCTGCCTGCTTGCTTGCCTGCCTGCCTGCGTGCGTGCGTACGTTAGAAAGGAAAGAGCAGGGGAAAGGGATGGGGAATGCGGACGGATGCGGGTTGCTCTCACCTCTATTTCTGGGTGGGGGGGGGGGGGGGTAACATTGTGTCCCCCCTCCCCTACTCTGTAGCTGTATTCCTGCATGCAGTCCACCAGCCATCCCATCGCGCTGCACTTCTCGGTTCCATCAAGCGCAAATCGATGGCCGAAGCAAGTTGCTAGACTGCTACTGCCACTGCTACATGCACTCACAACTGCAGCATCAGCATCAGCACCAACAGCACTCGGGCAGCAAAGGGCGCGTGCAATGCCTTGCCTGCGCAACCTGCACAATCGTCTCCACGTCCTACCCTGTCCTGATCCCTTTGTATGTCTCTGTGCGGTGCATGCATGCATGTCTGTGCATGTGTCATATCTATGCCTGCCGTACCATTGTCGATTACAGCCCGCCTGGTAAAGTGGCCCTATACTGAGATTAAAACATACACCTAGCCGCACGCACGCACACGCAGATGCACCACTGATATACACATACACATACATATACACACGTACACACACACATACATATACACACGTACACACACACATATACACGTACACACACATACATACATATACACATACACACACACATACAGATACATATTCATATTGCATACTCGCAAGCCTCACATACATTAGTCGCATGCCCGACTGACACGCATAACACGGACGCATGCATATAAACATGTAGATATGCGCGCGTCAATCCATCGAACATGCGCACAACTAGACACAAATATGCATGCAAGCATGCGGTCGACCCACACAGTTATGTGAGAGTAAGGTATGCGTGTGCGGGGATGTTGGCGCTTCAGAAGATGTTGGCAGTTGTGGAACGCTATGCACTGTTTTCTGCACTTATCGTCGTATCACATGGGGATCGAGATAGATTCGAAATGAAGGGAACGGTTAACAACCGTCCGGAATCAAAACTAGCATGGTGAAAAGCGATTATTTACACAGTAAATGACGGGAAGGTACGCAGTACAAGCAGCATTAACTCGACAACAGGATGGAAGGGCTCTATCTCTTCAAGGTACCATCATCACATACGGTTTGTTGATCAGGCATTACGTAATAGGACCGCATAGTGACACGTACTGTTTCATCTCCCCAACCATAGCTCATGTCACAAAATCTGTGAAGTACCCATACGGTAAGCTGTTAGCTGAATACAGCATAAAACATTTACTAGTTTAAAAAGTTATAACGGATCACACCGGAGACGTACATAGAGATGCGAAGTTTACAAAATAATACATCTGAGCTGTACAACAATGCAGCACGTTCCACAACTGACAATACAGTTGCAGGCTAAAATCCGTCACCCTAAAGTGACAGACTAATCTCTTCTGCTACCATGAAATTTTCCCTAAAGTAGAATGGACTAACTCATACCGTATCCACAAATACAGTACGATTCACCAATGTATTATCGTTGGAAATTTCAACACCTTACGCGCGGAATCCACAATTTTACTATGTATTTCTCCCTTTGTAGTACAATTCCTGTGATGAAATGAGAACAAAAAGCCAAAAAATCTCGACTAGCCTTAAGGACAATATGGTGGCAATCCTCCCCCTTCCCATCCCGCGGTTCAATCCGACTGATCTCGAACATTGAATTTCACTGATGAGCTCAACCCAACAATCAGTCATTTCAGATTTGCTGTCACCTCTGATATCACTTTGTACCGTTTCCATCAATTCAACTACAGTTGAGTTCTTAACAAAATGAAGTTGAATAAAAACAGTTTATGAATCCATTGGCGTGCTTCGACGAAGACCAGAACCAAACCTGAATTCGATGCTTCTTCAAAGTAATTTCCCGTCACAGATAATATAAACTGCGCCTCTGCTTCACAGAGATTTCGAGAAAATGATTCCATGGACACTCCCAAGTATAATTTCACATCCTCTTCTCTCTGCTGCCATAATCTGTCAAATTGCAGGCCCTCCCTCTCTCTCTTTCTGTTCGGTGTCTCCATCATACTCAAAAAAAAAAAGACACGAGCCTTCAGAATCAAAAAGGGTATTCCTAGTAAAGTTTCAATTCGAGACTTCGGATAAGGTGAGCAATAGAATTCGCTGGATACAGAAAACGACCCTGGTCACCTACAAAAGGTTTAATTGTTGAGTGGCACGAAAATTGTCCGCAAATTACAGTTTAAAAAAAAGCAATTACTAAGGAATGAAATGTTATACACAATATATAATAAATAACAGTCCTGAGCGTGACTAACCGGTTACACATTTTCTTTTAAATGCTGTTATGCCGGTTACTGCAGTTGTATAGGAACATATATTCTTTCAGAAATTCCGTAAGCACTATCATCATTTCAGTTATAAGACTGATAGTACCCAATGTAAAACATATCACCAATGACACAGTTCGGAATTCAACTCAGGCTGCTACGCTTACAATTAACACCCATAAGCCTGATAACCAAGACCATTGAAAACGGGATTATAATGAAAAATCATGAATACTAGACGGCTACCAAAACAAAAAGAGGCTTGTATATGATGTAATAATATGCGTCAAAACATATACACGTCGGGGAATGCAAATTTAAACAAAACGAATGAAGAGAGATTGTTGGGCGGACTAAATTCCTGATACTAGAAGCTAATCTCATCACTGAATGCTTACGGGAGACCTCCAAATGTCACCTTAGAATACAGAAAGCAATGCATGGGAAGAGGGCGGTGGAAGAAGGGAAGTCAGCCCACCGCATCCTGAACGTAGTATTTATACAGTCACTAGGAAAATTTTTTATAGTTACATAAATTTGGAAATTTCTTTGGCACCAAAAGATATGGTAGGCCAAGAAGACGTTCTCCAATCGAAGATCGCCCATAAACTAAATATATCACACTACAGTTCATTTGAAAACACATCACTTATTATGTAACATACAACACTGAAGAACACTGTGCAAACTACTAACAAGCTGCGTACAGCCCCAAAGTACGACTTCTATCTTCTGAAAGTAGAACTTAAGGGAAAGAACCGTAAACAAATTTCTAAAAATTTACGCAAAACGAACACGAAATTACTGCAATTTATGAAAACAGTATTGTTTGTTTCCTTTGCTTGCGTTTCAATCGCACATATTTCCCTTTTGTCCATTATTTGAAAAGACAGAGATACTATCCTGCTAGATAGAAAGCATACAAAATCTATTAACATGAATAATGATTAAAATTTGTAAATAACTCTAAACTAAACCTGCACAGCTACTTAAATAACAGTTTGGCACAATTCAAAATGTTTCTAGAAAAGTCAAACTCGACAGACGAAATCACTAATGAAAGAACATTCAATAAAGGAAAAGAAAAAAAAAAAAAAAAATACAAGGCAACTGTTGATGATGTAGTAAGTAGTGCAGCTGTCCGGATAAATGCGATTCAAAAATATTCAAAAGAATAAAAAAGTAATGCACAGAATCTAAACCTACTGGTACTGTTATCACGAACAAACGACTAGCTTCGATGATTCTGAATTAAATTCCGATTTCTTTGAAAATCCGAAACGAACCAACAATATAACTTGAGACAAGAGAGGGTAAAAAAAAAGCTGTCTAAACGCTTTTCAAGAACATACAGAAAGAAGACAATACTACTGACAATGCTATACTAACAAAAATCTTTGGCACAGCAAAACGGAGCAACAAGAAATATGTGATATAAACCACGATATACAAATGCCCCGTAGCAGTAGCAATAATGCATGCAATCACAGTCAGTAAATATAATACGCAATTGGGATCATAGATTTTGAAGCCAGAAACTTATACAGCGGATATCCTCGTGATACCACTCAAATGATGCTATCCATACCTACTATTCATATAACCACTGCTGTACTTCTTAATAGAAGAATTTGAACTATTTGACAAACTCGTAAGCTAGTTTGAATATGATGATGGGGTTTTTTCTGGCAACTAAAATATTCACGAAGAAATAAAAAAAAAAAAAAAAATTTTCTTGCTTACTATGTATCTTCTCCAATATATATAAATACACACAAACATAAACTATATTTTGATAAGCCATAACAGTCAACGAAAGAGCAAACTCATCACAAATAAACATGCCCATTACGCTGATTTAGGCAAACATTTGATTTAAAATTATTCATGGAAAAAAGATTTAAACTATCCTCTAATAGTTATAGAACATTAAGCAAAAGGCTGAGATTTTCACATCCACTAAAGCAGTAAATAAAAGTGAAAATAATCTAGCATTTTACAAGATCAGAACTTCTGGGGCCGCTTTACATCTAATGAAGGCGAATAACTAGTGGAATAACGACATCATGTACATCATATAGTATACAAATACAAAAAAAAGCACCAAACGGAATGAGCAATTTGTTGAATGTAAAGCTACGGCAAGAATCGAACCGGTTTTGCGAGATAAATTGCAAGATATGAGAACCATCTGTTTTTGCAGTGTGAATAGTATTCACTGGATCGAATCGATCCCACTGGTATCCATATCCGGAGATGGTGAAGGCAACATCATATCCAACCAATCCATACCAATGTTTTGAAACTACAATCTTCCTTATCAGGCAACTTTGTAGTGGTAAAACGACCAAAAAATCATCACAAAATCTGTCCAAAATGCCCCAAAAGTGTGAAATATCACGCACCTGATCTACAACTTGGCTGTGATCAAAAGAAACCATTAATGGATCATTCTGAGTTGATGTCCGCTCATCTAGATTATCCGTTTTTTCATTAAGAACATCTGGCTAAAACGAAATCATTTAGCAGAAGTATGAAGGGTCCAGGACTCTAAGTTCCAACTGTTTCTGTCTCTGCAAAAACTAAATAAACATCTAAAGACACTTTGGTTTATAATTAAGTGTAAGAAAAGAAACTAAAAAATTACACTGCTAACTGTGTACTGCTCAGCAGCCCGTGAACAAACCGGTGTTGCTGGTATTGCACAATCATGTTGAAACCAATCATCACCTAATAACGTCGCCAACTCATCTGAACCATAAACCGCTCCTGTACCAAAATCGACATTATTTGGTTTCAAATCGTTGGCACCAGCTAAAAACAAAATAATTTGTAAGTAGTACCAATACTTTGCAAAGTCATCCTTTGAGGATGAAATTCAAAATGTAAAAATAGGCGGATTTTATATTGAAAATAATGCTAAATACCTGATTTAAAAAACTGAAGATGGAAATCTGCTTAATGAATTCGTTTACTAATTCATGCAGCACACAGTATTTTTACGAAATGCTTCAACAAAACGGATAAGCACACTCCAGCTTCATCCCAGTTTTTTCTTCACATAATACATAATTTAATTTCTGAATAAAAAACATCCTGGACCTTGATCATCACGCAAAACATCCATTAGGTCATCGAAGGCCTGGTTTTTCGAATACTGAAAGGTTTGTGGAGTACTAACAGTTCCTTCCTCGAATACCTCAACACGTTCTTCAAAATGACAATCGGTTATTTCGGTCTCCATTCCCTGGTTCTCGCTATAAGATGCCGAAATTTGTGGCGTTTTAGGCTGAAAAATATTTTTTTTTTTTCCCCAGAATCATTTGTTAAGAGAAAATGCACTCATTCATTCATTGGGTATTTTTTTTTCGTTAAAAAATTGAAAAACCAAACCAAATATCTCACAGGAATATTACCAGATATAAAAGAATTAAACTAAACATGATACGAATATCAAGTCTCCATTTGTTTGCAAAGAACGAAGATTACTCTTGTTCTAATAAAAGGAAATGTTAATAATATTAACAAATAAACTTTTACACATCTACTGGAGAGCTTGCATTACCTGTCTTCTACGTAATCTTCTCATAGTTTAAACAGCAGTTAACAGTTTAAATTTGTTAAAAGAAAAAAAAAGGAATGTTTGACGAACTTCAACATATCACAAGGTGAATATGTTGGCATAGAAGGTAAATAATCTCACAACGTAAGGCTGTATTAGTTGGTCACAACTTGGCAAAGCGGTAGGATTACCACCACTGCTACTCTCAGTCCGGGAACTATCGTTTTCATGTTGCCGAAGAGAAATAGATGTTGCAGTTTTTTGTATTTGGGATTCCTCAGGAAAACAGGATGACGAAGATGCCATATGTGTTTTTGAACGTTTTTCAGCATCACTTTCCATCAAAGCCTTTGAAGCATTCTCCAATACTTGCTTAAAGATTTCCTCCATATCCACACTACCGGATATTTTCTCCTGAGAATCTGTATCAGTCTTTATCCTGAAACCAGATCAAAAAATACTCGCTGCCAACAGAACTGAAAGCACTGAGTTTGCTATGAAAATGGAGTTTTTTTAACCACTAGTTTCTACAGAAATACATTTGTTCCACATTAAAATTCTCCTCTATATAAAACAAAAATCAAACAAAATTTCAACACAAGTAATTCCTTACAGAGTCGGGAAACGATGAAATACTTGCCTGTTAATATTGTTTTTCTTCCGACTTTTCGGTTTTGGTTGGAGTGTGCTTGCTGGTACATATCGCTGCAGTTCATCTTCGCTAATGGCAATAACACCGGTATTCTGCTGAGGTGTATTCTGAACTGATTCCATTGCTGTATCCGTCAATGAAGCACATTGCTGTTGTGATGGGACGACCGTTACCGTTTCAAGAGTGTTTGAATCCACCTGGACACCATGCTGTAGTTCGGCTTCACAACTCTGATCCTCAGTGACTTGTGTCGCCGTAGCCACAGCCTATAAATCAAGATCGCTATTATTCACAACTATGTGAAAGGGAAAGACATTAGCGAAGAGCAGAAGGAGTTGGAGAAGGGAGGAGGAAGATATCGATAGCACTATTTCCTTTATAACGTGAGAGATCTTCATGTTATAAAGGAAATAGTGGTATCGATATCTTCCTACCAGTATCAATGCCATTATCAAATACGAATGTGGCATAATATAATGCAACACACATGACTTCTTTCAAGCTGATAACGTCTCAGTAGCTGGACAATGAGAAGCGCAGTGCGTGCATCTTGCTTGATCAAACGTACAATATCTTGAACTGCTTGCTCGACATGCAGTTCCTCTTGCAGTTTCTCTTCAGTTGAAGCCAAATTTTGTTGCTCTGTTATTTGAGCCTGAAAAAAAAAAAAAAAAAAAAAAAAAAAAAAAAAAAAAAAAAAAAAAAAAANAAAAAAAAGTGGAAAAGAGTAATACGTATCTCAAATCTCAGTAAGACCTTACAACACGAATAAAGCAATGAGTGTGAACTGACAACGAAACTGCATTATATCGTGAGAACTAAATGAAGACTCAGATCCCATAATAAACTTACGTTCAGTTAATTCTTCGGTAAATTTATTAAAGAAAGCCCAATCAAGAAATCAATTTTAACGAACCAAACTTCCCGAGTAGAAGAATCCCGGCACAAATGTGCCGAAAATTTTCGTAAGGGGAGAAAAAAAAAAAAAAAAAAAAAAGAAAACAACCATATAGATGAAGCAAAACAAGCCTGCATTTGTTGCTGTTGAAGTTTATGTTGCAAGAAAAGCTGTATATGAAATTTATTCAAATGTTTTATGTCCAGCTGATTAAGCCACAAATCTGCCTCGGATTGCTGCTGATTGCCTTCCAGTTGGGCGTCTTCTTGTCTTTTTGCTTGCTGAAAACATGACACATTTACGGAATTCGCATCAAATAGGTCAGAACGGAATGAAAATCAACTACAGGACCCTCAGTATTTTCCATAAAATTTTTATTCATACGACGTTAATATTAATTACTTAATATAACCATTAATATATTAAAATTTCTAATACAGTAGTTTTTTCCCACTTATTCCACATCTAAGCACTGGTCGAGATCATGTGTTATAACAGTCATGTATTATAACAGTAAATTTTTTTAATGAACGTTTCTATGCCTATTTTAAAAATACAGTACCTTTTTAACACCAATTTTTAAACAGAAACCTGTGCTTTCTTAGCAGCAAGGATTACTTGCTGCTGATGTTTCAGTTGTTGTTGCGAACGATGTAACTCCTTCTGCAACTCTTCAATTTTTCGCTGTTGAAATCGTAACATTTCCTCATGAATAGAAAGTGTCGTTGCAGACAACCTGTAAAAGCCTTTCGGCAAGTTAAATAAAATAAGCATTTTGTCCAATATAAAGCATTATTTAAACTAGCTCGAAAAAAAATACTTTTTATCCAATATAATTCCACAAAAAGCTCAATTATTTTGGCAAAACAAGCATCTAAAAAAAGTTAAGGGAATGTAAAATGTGGATCGAAAAAAATCACCGCCAACCAACAACTTATAAATTTGTTCCATGAAAATAACAATGCTTACAGGGCGCTCGTATCACTAGGATCAATGTGAGCAGGATACTTCTTTACAGCTTTTTCAGAATTACTTGGCGGCGATGGAATGTCCGGTGAACTACCACTTGCCGAATCAGCCATAACGGGAGAACAATGTGGCTGCGCAGACTGCATCGGTGGACAGAGTGCATTTTGTGACACTGCTGTACCGTCCTAAAACAATTTCTCGTTGCTTTACTTTCAATTTCAACAAAATGCATTATGCATCAAGTATAACAAACACAAACAAGCTGAATTTATACCACTGGATTTACGAGGCGTTCGTGGAATGCCGGCATTAAATAAGTAATTTTAACCATTATATCTAGACCACTTTTCTTTCCTGACAATATTTAGAACAGCAAATATCCTTTACACTTTCAGATACGAAGCGCCAACTGCTCAAAAATATTCGTTAATGTCAATGATCAATTACAAGCACTCCGGTTATGTACGTTATTCATTCACTAAAGCTACTTTTTACGAGAATTTCTTCATCTAAATTACAGCTTTCAAACAAGCCAAAGCTGACATAACAACACAATTCGATATGTAATTCCTCTAGCAAAATCTTATCCAAGATCCTTTATGGCTCCTCGCTTGCATATATCATACGTAATTCACAAAAAAACTTCCTGTGTTCATATTCTCCTTCAAGTCTGTCAAGTATCAAATCTAAGACCTCTCATATTTGTATAATTTTATTTATAGTACTAATTGGTAATATAATGTAATAAAACAAATAATTTAGTAATAATTAAAAAACATCAATAATAATAACAATAATTTAATAATAAATTAATTGATTAATTAATAAATAATAACAATAATAATAATAATGACTGATAAGAATAATAAGTGAATAAACTAGTTAGTTAATAAATAAATAAACAGACAATAAATAATAATTAATAACACCGATTAAAAGGAAGCTTATGAGAGCTTAAAGTGGAAAAAACCAGCAAACATTTTATGACGAAACAGCATATGGATTTTTAGATATAATATTTTTAAATTGGAAGCTACGATGAAGTTCAATTTCTATTAACAGTAATTACCTTCGAATTATGTCGCGCAACGTTATTACAAACAAGGAATTGACTATGACAATTCTGCTGCTTTACAGAAGGACACGTGGTTGCCCCAGCCCCGGTGTGTTGAACCTGAGCTTCCTGTGCCTGCTGCTGTTGAGTGCTACGCACTGGTGTTCCAATAACCTGATGGGATGATCCGATTAAACGTTGGTCTGGTGAAGTGGTAGACCGAGGTAAGTGACAACTGAGAACAGGATTCCCTTGTACCGCGCCCTGTATCATTTGAGTTTGTTGCTGTTGCCCACTCTGGGATGAATGCACGACGTGAGAAGTTTGCTGCTGCAACTGCTCAACAGAGGACGCCCGGACCAAAGTGAACTGAAAATGGTGCTTAGAGGGATATCTCAATTCTAAAAAGCTAATACAGAAGACAGTTTCCATTCCTTAATGAATAACTACTCTGCAATGAATTCATCAAAACAATTTTTTCCGCTTGAAATTCCAGGAAGTACATTAAAATACCTGCCCACCGGAACCAAGTTGCGCAAAACTAAAAGTCGGTTCTGTTTGCACTTGTTGGATATTTTGTGTCACTTCCGTAGCAGTTGAAAATTGCTGTTGTGGTCGAGTATTGGTAGCTTGGGTCGTGGTACCGTTCAGGGTAATGTTTGTGGTGAGCGGATGTTCCGATGACATACAACAACATTGCACACTATGTGGTACTGTTGCTGTTGCAACTACCGCGCCACTGGCATCCACAAGCTAGAAAAGGATCAGTTAATCGGATTTTCGAGATTAGCAAAAACAGCTGTTGAGAACTACACCGCCGGCTGGATAACGGGTGTTATCCAGCCGTAGTTAAGAACTTCTCAAATGTAACCACATGTCGCTTGTGGTCATTTATGCATCACCTCTAGTGTTAGCACAAGTATGAACATTCCATTATCCACTAGTCCTATGTCACTTAATAGTCACAAGTCTTCCCACTTAACCAATCGACAGGTAAAGGTGCTCGACATTAGTCTTATAAGAAACAGCATTATTTGGTATAAATAAAATATCCTATCTGAAAGGTATTATTGATGAAAAGAAAAAAAAAAAAAAAAATACATGCAAAACTTGATGCTGATGTTGTTGTGCCGGAGGCAACTGTACGACAAGAGAGTGCTGCTGCGTTGACTGAGTCCGCTGTACCAAAGGTGAAATAGAATGTTTGTGAGCATAATCACTTATAACATTACTGATAGGAGGTAACCGACTCGACTGTGTTGAAACATCAGGAACCGGAGATGGAACCGAAATCAGGTCGGATGATGGATCCGTTAACGCATTTCCACTGCACTGATTCAGAATCGACTCCTCGTATGGTCTTAATCGCTCCAATAGCTGCGGTTTTGCGCCAGAAACAGGTAGTTGCCGCTTTTTGCATTCATTTTTGAGATCTTGAACCCGATAGTCTGCAAGACGGGTTTTCGGCTTTTCATTATCACTCACAGAATTAATAGTTCCAGATGATATTCCTGAATAATTGAAATTAGCACTGGAACACTGACAACACTGCTGATTTTCCTGCATTTGTTCCGGTATCACTGACTGTACTCCATTTTGAACACACTCTGTACCGACCAACGAACTTTGAGCGGATGCTGTCATGCAGGGTGATGTTGCGCTCGGTGTAGCACATTCATCTGTACAATGTCGCCCTTCCTCTTCCTGGAAATCATTTTAATACTGAATTTGGCCATCTGATTTCCAAATTTGAGTAATATAAAGTCATATAATACAACTAATACAACAAAAAATAGCAATGATTTGTTCATGCAGTACAGTACCTATACTAATGTAAAACTGTCAAACTAATTTTACATGTCATATTAAGAGCACCTGCAAAGCACTGAAAGGATTGTCAAATAATGCGAAAAAGATTTCGAAGTTACCTGTGAAGTGCCAAGGGTTCGAAATTCCTCAACTTCACGTTGCCATTGTAAAAACAACTGTTGCTGTTGAAGCAAAAGATCGTAGCTACTTTGTATTTCACGCGTATTCTCAGTCTTCAAAAAAAAAAAAAAAAATCGGGCTGTTCAGGACAAAGATATTTATTAGTGAAGGTGCATTCCGACCAATGTTCTTCGCTACTAATGATAAACATCTATAAGAAGTGGAAAAACTGGTATTTTGTATTAGACAAAACAGAACTCAAAAATATGATTTCAGATTCAGTCTACCAAAAAAAGCTATCATTATCCAACACATAATACGTATCGGAAGAGCTACGATGCCCTGTACTAATTCCAATGTTGATGCTAAAGAAGATCTGACAAGATCAATAGGCTAAGTGGATAAGTCATTTCCGGTTTAAGTCGACCAAACGAAAGAGCCACATTTTTTTTTATAAAGAATGCGAAAAAAAAAAGTACCTGTTCACCGACATTTAACAATGACGCATTATCGCTAACGTAAGATACACCATGAGTCACGAGTGCGTCATTTATAGTTTCTGCACCCTGAACAAACGGGAACTCATTCAAAGAAAATTCTGCACATGACGCCACTGTTCCTAACAGATGAAATGAAGCTAATATTTACACTTAATCCCTGCCAAATACGGATACTTATGATAGTAAAAAATAATACAGTTTCTCAATTTCTGATGAAATCTGCTGTATTATTTTCGAATTTATCTCATATTCCAAAAACGTCTGTGAAAACCTGATATCACATATTTGTCTCAGTTCTCACCATTAATAATCAATAAGTACAGTAACACACGCACCTGGTAATCCGGGGCAGCAGAATCCTGCAATTTCAATTTCGAACGAGCATTGGGCGATGGTAACGTCTGGTCATATGGTGTTCGATACTGGGAACCTTTTTTACGAACTTTTGATTTGGCCAAACAAACATTCGGTAGTTTTCTCTGATAGGAACTTGCCGGTGTCGCGGATATTACCTCCATTTCTAACCAGTTAATATCATTTAAAACCACCACATGCATTAACGATTTAATTGGAAAATAACACTGTATTAAATTAAAAGACAAGGTAGCAAGATCAACGCACCTGTTCGAAAAAGTAAGAGGAGTAAACAAAACTACTCTACTTTTCGGTACTATAATCCTATTCATACCTACTTTCAGGGAAAAATTAACTATGAAATTTACCCAATTGCTTCTTTTCGCTTTCACCGTCTTTTCCTTGGATAGTTTTCGTAAACAGTAAGCGGCCTTCTAAAGAGAATGGAAAAAAAAAAAAGATATAAATTAGCCGGGAAATTTTTCAGAGTTTTTTTTTTTGCTTATGAAATGACGACACGATATTTCTCCGATCTAATTTGCAAATTCTGAGAAAATATTGCTTCGCAGCATTAATAGGAGGTGATGAAAATAACGGTTATAAATCCTATATGGCTGAATATGATACATGATACATATGGAGTAAACCAATTCAAGCAAAATAACCTTGTATTGCTTGCTCCAGCTCTGCATCAGCTTGTAAAATTTTCTTGGTGACCAGCTCGAGTGGACCGGGCCGATGCTGCAATTTTTTGTTTAAATCGTCCTTTAACTTACAGCGCTTCAGCTCCTCGGCCTTCCGCTGAATAGATGGATCCGCATTAGAAGCTACAATCAGTTAACATTTATTGGTAGGAAATTTCAAATTTCAATTTCTTGAAAGTTATATTTTAATAGCGGGTGCTTCAACAACAAACATAATAATATTGAAAGAAATATTAGCTGTGATCATGTTGCCAGATGAAACATACTAAAAGAACCCCCAACACAATTTTAGCGCTACACTGCTGTTAAAGCTTACGAATCACCATTAAGTGAATTTGAAATTTTAGAAAATTGAAGATTTTGAAAAGACACATGTTTTTTTCGCCCTGTCACAAGCATATTTCAACTAAAAACGAAATTGAAATTTTAGGAAGAAATCAAAGGTCTTTAATTGTTAAGTAAGCGGTGGTACTTTCGACTAGTTCAGACAAGTCTGGATTGAATAAAAAGATTACCAGTGAGTAGGATGTGCTGTGTGACAAGCTTTTGCTTGGAGGGACGCTGCTCGATTTTTCGTTTCAAAGCGTCACGTTCTTTTGATCGCAAGACACTCTTTCGTCTGTCGCCTCCTTCCGCTGTAATATCAAAATTTTGAAATATCTTTTCTCTCAATTGTTAATATGTTTAAAAATGCAGAAATCGATAATTTATCATACAGCTTGTCAAAACATGCACGATCAGATGGAAAGAGAAAGTAAAAAATCACAGGAGAAAGGACGGATCTACTCAATGAGGAAAATATTTCGAGATAACTTCAGTAGGAGGAATAAAGCAGCTTCACAATATCCTTGTATTAATAAACCGATTTTTCAAGACAGAATTCTACTAGATTTGCTACCATGTATGGAAGTGTAAACTCTTTAATTACAACGAAAAGATCTTCAAAGAGATACGATGAAGCATCGGGACACAGATAAAAAGGAAGGGGGAGAAATCAATGCTACCTGAAGTTTGAAATGAAATTAAAAACCAAACTGTCCAACTTATAGGTCTTTATAAGATGAAGGACGGAAAAGGCTATATAAACCGATATTTTGACAGTGAACTGTCGATATAAAAGACAATGGTCGATCGTATGCACCATGAAGAACATCATTACAAGCAAAAAGAAAGAAATTACAAGTTCTTAACTCCGAGATCTACGAAAGGAATACAAAATACAGAATTTAGTATCACAATATCACAGGACTATAGGATGGCTAATAATTAAGAAATACAACGCGACACACCATCAATATAGCTTATACCCAAATTATAACTAATTATGACATAAGGAACATCGTTGCGACGATACACTGCAAAATAACAGCTGCATCGGTTACGACATAACAGATGAACGGTACTCAACACTGAAATATGGAAACCTTACAGAAATTACTAATTCGATTAAAAAATCTACTTTACGTCTGCAACAGTTTGATGAATACCACAGTCTCTGAGTAGAAAAAGATGAAAACATGACAGAACAAGAAAGTATCCTCCATTTGAAAATAAAGGATATACACTTTTAAACAATCCAAATAGCTGTCTTCAAGACTTTCAAGGTTAGCGGTTTATCAACACACAATAACAACATGAATCGCAAGTTTAACTCCGCAACAAAAAAGGAAGAGGGAAAACTTCTTAGAAATACTTTAATTAAAACCGCATAATATTCGCTCCCATAAATTTGATGCGATTTTTTGAAATTCACTTTTTTAAGAGAAGAAAGAGAAGCCGAAGAGAATGATAATTCATCAATATACGGTGATGACGAACCGCAACTCATTGAACAAAAACATAAACGAAGAAAAAAAAAGAAAAAAAAAAACAAGAAAAAGCTAAAAAGAAAAAACGAAAAAGGATGTAATGAATAAAACGAACTTTTTCGTCGAATTGAAAACAAAAAAAAAAAACTTTTAGCAATCAAAAAACTATTCATTGTCTATGACTGTTCTCACTTCTGTCCTCAGAGAGGGAGTGAGGGACAGGAGGATCTCCCAGATTATTAAAGGAAGGCATTCATTAAAAGACGGAAGAAAAAAAAAGGAAATGCTATTTTTTTCACTAGCTTAATTTTCTCCACTGCGAAAGTTCAGCTAATTTTTCGGAAACATAGTGAAGATTTAAAGTTCATCTCATAATTCAGAAATTTTTTTTCAAGCGAATACTAGAGAAAAAGAGGAGCAATTCGAATATTAACTTCATATTTATTACAACTCAGCAAGTTTAATAAAATGCTCTTCGCTGTTGTCATTGGTTTGATAACATACCTATTGAGAGACAGCTACATAAATGTCAAATTTTCTAAGAGGACAATTTCTTCATTTCAGTAAATAATTTTGTAAATGAACATCATTATTATCTACTATAAAAATCTCCGCACCATCAATTAGTCCTTGATCTTTAATAGATTTCCCAAACAATTTATCAAAACCAATAACGAAGACGCTAAAATATTTTAAAGCCGCAACGCTTCATTTGTTAGAGGCACTATAAATCTTACCAGCAATTCATCTAATCTTAGGAAACACGCTCAAAATCCAAATTATTACTCATCAAAATGGTAAGGAACAACAGAGAGCAAGAATTAATTTACAACAAAAGGATACATAAAAATATATCGAGAAAAAACGAAATTAAACATCTCAAACAAATTCATTAGAGAAATTCTGAACTCGTTCTCTTTATTAATATAACAAATTACAGCATATTGTGTTAAAGTGTTTCCTAAAATGCTTTGGATCCCTTGTATTGCTCTCGCACAGTAAAGTAACTTCCCAAGCACAGAAAAAATTGAAAGTTTCTTGGGACGGTCAGATAATGAGCTAGAATGTTAGTAAGAATAATCTAAATTTCCACACATGCTGCAGGTTGATCAGCAGTACCTTCAAAATGTCACCGCTCTAACACGCAAAAGGTACTACGATAACAAAAAGAAAACAAATGAGAATAAAGCATCATAACACAGACTCTGTTCTCTCCAGGATGAGAGATGCACATTAATATTATCAACTGAATAACATACGTCTAATATGGAATTCACGTGAGAGAAATTCCTCTTTAAACAGTTTAACCCCAAAAAAAAAAAAAAAACCTAACCTAAAAAAACAGAAAGTGGTTTTAGAAAAACTACGAGCAGGAGACAAGTAACAGTTGTGGAAGTTTATTCGGGAAATGAGTGAATATGTGTGTGCATACCTATGCTGAAATGACACCGTGATATTGCGGCATTGCAATGCAAAAAAAATGAACCTTGCTCATTTTGACAGCTGCACAAACTTCGTATGTTCCTTAAAAAAGAAAAAGAAAAAAAAAAAAAAAGCATGCACTAAGTCCGTTGTCCCATTTGGCCTTTTTCATATCTCATACGCTTTTGCAATGACAATTTACGATCCTTCAATTCATTCACTTAGTCCCTACTCATCATACCTCACTGATGATCTGTTAATCAATTTCAAAGTGCAATAAATCAACATAAGATACTCATAACATTCTTCCATCACCAATTAACTTATAGTTGCAACTCATGACCCTTCTGTTTCGAACCACCCTTTCCCCACTTTTCATCCATTCATTAGGGAATCTTCGATTATACTTGCTGCCAGCTGATTCCTTGCAAAATGAAATATTAGTAGTATAATAGCCAACACAGATTGCCCAGTACTATTGCAATATTCCAAAGTTTTGTATATTCTCATGATCGAAAACATAACGGATGCATATAGAATAGACGCTTAGCGTACTCTAAATTCCAAACGTTTTTTTTTTTTTCAGGATGCTTGCCCAAAAGGCATGCACCACCACCATTACCATCAGTGCTACAGTGTCACTAGAGCTATTATCATGACCACTGCTAATATCATAACCGCTATCATAAACAAAAGCCAATGGAAAAATGTAAAACAAAAATGGAACTGAACGAAATGGAGATATTTTCATTAAAAAAAAAAAAAAAAAAAAAAAAAAAAAAAAAAAAAAAAAAANNNNAGAAATCAATGACAACTGTAGGGAATGAGCTACTTGCGAAGTACGGCTTCATTAATCATAACAACTGAAGCAGAACCAATTTATGGCTAGCGGAAACCAAGCGAACATCTCGAACCATATTTTCTACCTTTTCTATCCGTCTTCATCGTTCATAAGTATGAAAGAAAGAAAAAAAAAAAAGAAAGATCTTACTTGATAGGGGCACTGAGAAATGTTTCCACAGAGACGTTTCCATAATTTTATATTATCCAGCATCAGCGCTCACGTCTATCTACGCGTGCCCTTTGCCCGAAAGCAAATCAAGAAACATATGGTGGTGATGCAAAGGTGAAGGAAGTGCTATTCTAACGTCCCTAGTCATACCCGTACCCGCACATAGCAAATTCCAGGAATAGCATATCTAGTAAATTCGACTACATTACACAGCAAAATATTTTTCCATATTTACATCATTCTAACAATCAGTCAAGTTACTCAAATACTGTGTCATCTCCTTACTGAATTGTTCGTCCTGGAATATCAAAGCAGTAATAAGAATCATCTTAAACTGGTCACATGTGATTTTCGCTTCTACATCTTCTCTGAATGCCTTAATCAGCAGCATTCACAAAAGAATGACAGTATTTATGTGCTCATTTGTTACCATCCTTCATGAATAAATTTTATACCCCAACTTTGTTTCTTTTTAATTTAAGAGATCTCATTTCTTTAATCTTTTTAAAATTATTAAGAATAATTAGTACCAATATACAGATATTATTATTAATCCATGGACCAATACACAGATATTTCAGAAAATAAATAACCGGAAATTGTAAGGAGAAAAAAATGAGCTTCCAAAATCCAAAAATTCCTCCATATTTTTTACAAAAAGGGATCACATTGATAGAGTGTGAAATAATTATTTCCAACGATAACTTCACATAAAACTAATTCAGATTATGACCGCATCTAAACAGTGACTGGTAAGCGGAATTCAGAACTGACCTCTACTGTACAATATGCCTCATTTCTGAAAGTACTTGGAAGTCTAAATTTACCGAGAAAATTGCGTAACCTTAAACTTCAACAAATCAACGAGGTACATCCAGAGAACATGTGTTAACGTTATTTTGGATGGTGAACTGAAAAATCGGTTGGAACTTGTAAGCGTATTATTGATGGGTCTTAAAGCTTTTAAAGATGATAAAATTTAAGATTTTTCGTACAGAGTGAAAAAATTGTTACATGTGTGTGTGTGTGTGTGTGTGTGTGTGTGTGTGTGTGTGTGTGTGTGTGTGTGACCGTGATGCGGTAATTCTTTATTTCACGCTCTACCTCTCTCGCGCTCTCTTTTTTAAGATTTCTCAAACACGAACATTTATCATCTTACTATTGCTACGTAATAGGAATAGAAATTGAAAACACACTGAATACAAAACCTTATTACATGATAGAAATATGTCATGATGCAATGCTTTTACTTCTCTAGAAAATTTTTAAAAGACATTTTCTCTAAACAGACATTTTCATTTCGACTCTTCTTTCACATTGTACCTATATTTTCTTTTAGTCCGTTCAACCACTTTTAAAAAACTTATCAAATTATCTTGCAGTGTAATTTACAGTATCATCATTTAACAAATGTAATTTAAGGAGTCGTTAAATGAAGTGCCAAATTCAGGAGGTGTAGAATACAAAAAATCGGAAGGATATGAATGAATCAAGAAACCACATAAGGGAAGTCAATTAGAAATTTACTGAAATTATTGGATAAAAGCTGTATCATGCGATATAATGCCAGAGAAAGATTTGTGAACAAGATAGGATTTTCTCGTAATGCCCTTGAACAACAATAAAAAAGAATGAACTGATTGATAACTACAATAAAAGGAAACGAACATGAACTGGTAACAAAATTAAATAGTGTAATAAGTTATTTTTATTCATCAAACTTCAACCAAAAAAGAAAAGTGACCGTAGTAGTAGTGACAACGACAAGAGGACTAACCACGGCATAAGAATGATACCTCATCCAACTCAGCTCATCCTCACATCTTCCGCCACTTTGCTATTTCGTGAATGGAATAAACGATGATCAGAAGTCGAACTGGAGAGTTATGTGCACGGGAAAAATGCAATCACAGATACACACACATACACAAACATACACACACACACACACACACACACACACACACACACACACACACACACACACACACACACACACACAGACATACAACGAGACCGACTACCTGGTAAACAGGAGCAGTTGCTCGAGCTCAATCATTCCTACTCTCGTCTCCAGCTCCATCCTCGCTCCTGTGTTTATCTGTTCCCATCCGTAACTCAAAACTCCTCTATACGCGTCAATCAACAACAGTTCATCCCATAACAGATAACAGATAAGACCACACCATATCATGACACTAAATTAAATCTCTTATCAACAAATTCAACATCTCTACGAAATACATTCAGCTGTTATTTAAATATCAATCATTAACAATTACTTAAATGAACAGATTCAGCAAGAAAGAGCAGCAAATCTTCCTCAGAATTATTTGATCCCCAGTAATACATGGAACAAAGGAGTTAACTTACAAAAAGAAAAAAAAAAAAAAAAAATGACGGGAAAAAAAAAAAAGATTATTGAAAAAATGAAAGCAAAACAAAAATTCGTTAATGACATTCAGTGGGAATAAATGCTTTTCAAATATTCTGGCGTTTCTCATTTGTTACACATTTGTGATATAAGTGGGTAGGGAAATTACCTCACAGTGTGAAAATTTCTAAATAATACTCCTCAAATGAAGAAATCAACGATTTATTATGCAGAAGTAGGCAAAATAATATTTCCCACAGTCATAAAGTTGGCCATATCTTCAATGCGATTGCTAATATGGTTAGGATTCCGAGTGTCAATAATTAATATTTCGGACGTCGCACTATCGCGATTTGGAAAAGGAAAAAGCAGTAAAAATATTGAATATTTAAAACATTTACCAAACAGCAAGCAAAAAAAAAAGTTCATATAACTCTTCACAGTCGCTATATGGAAAGGTTATTATCCATTCTTCAAAACTCGAAGCAACACATACTAATCTGTGGCCACTACCAGACAGTCTTAATTAAATTATCCATGAACTAAAATCGAATCAAAGATTAAAAAAAATGGAAAAGAGCACGTCTGAAATAGACGTACTTAAAATCTTCTAAAGAAACTAAGAGAAAAATGCGCAAATTCATCCTTGGATGCATTTTTTTTCTTTTCCCTTTTGCTTTTTTTTTTTTGCTTTTTTGTTTTTTTTTTTTTTTTTTTAAATTTGCAGAGAAATATAGCTGGGATCATTACCTTGCAAATTGGGATATTTAGAATAACCTATGAACGAGAATTCCTTACCAATCAGCCATAAAGTGAGGTGTCTTACGGCTGCTGTATATGCGGGCCAGTTAATGAATTTCTCTTCCAATTCATTATTCTCACTCAAAGTTCCTTTAATTTCGTCATTCTGCGGGCTCAATTACCAAGTATGAACTTTAACAAGCTGCCATCCGGAGAGATTTAAGTGAGGTACTCAAAAAGCTCCCACAGTTAAAACTGGAATGGAGGAGACTGGACTGAAGTTATAGAAGTAGAATTTGAAAAGGATGCTCTGAGAAGGCATTTTACATTACGACTGATAAGCTGATCTGATAAATTTTCAGAAATGCGCCAGCTCATTACAACGAAAAAAATGCGCAACAACTGTCGTCCGTTGTGTGGGGTCCACATTGCCACAAAATGATTCAAATCATCTGAAATAAACAAATGAATTCAACCATGCCTGCATCCCCTCTAACCCCGCAACGGATTAATCAGCATCCATACCCTTTAGGAAAACAGGACCCGTCAAACGTATTTCTCGATGAATCAACACACGCACACATGCAGACGCAGATGTAGCAGTCCTCCACTTACGTCATACCACTCATTTTTCTGATCCCACTTCACACCGTTACCCTGACCCTCACTTCCTGCTACTGCTACTGCTACTGCTGGTGACACACACATATTAATCTTAAGGGAAATGATCACACATCCAGGCAACCGGAAGCATCACCCCTTTCAAATCATGAAGTAATAAGTATCAACCCAAGAGCCGGAAGTTAAAGTTATTCTTTTAACCTCCACAGCAAAACATTAAACTGTGTTACAATGCCACTTAGCTACATTCTTCAGCGCGATGATCCGATTCTCACTTTCTGTTCCAGACACAAATATACTGAAGACGAAAACACAAACGTATGTCCATTCCACTACATCATTAACTTAATAGGTAAACAGCGGGATAAATAAGCACCAAGTATGAAAGGATTTAAAGGATTCCACAAAAACAACACAAATTCCCGACCATCTTTTATCCAGGCAGCCAAATCAGGAAGGGACATTTAACAAAACTCCTTTATTTATTTTACAGATCAGTTAGTACCTGAAAAAAAAACTGAGCAGCTGCTGACAAAAATACACGAGCATCAGACTCATGTGTACACTATCCCGAATGAGACTTTTAATATCATTCAGAGAAGAATCCTAAACCTTATACCACTTAACAGTTAGCTATAAGTGTCAGAAACAATAATGAACAATAGAAAAAGACAGAAGTTCCTTGTTTCTTGATAAAGGAGAACAGGACGACAAAAAAGAAAAAAAAAAAAAAACTGCGCTGAATGCTACTTGATCTTTGGTGACATAATCAACTTAAAAATTGATGGATGCAATTTGTACAAACTGATGAACGGTCCCTATACAAATAAAACAGTGCGTGGAAGTTGGAACTGGTTTTCAAAAGCTTCATCTCTTCAACTTCGGTCCCACTGGTTGCAGTCTTATTTGCAATACTGATACAGATGGTTAACTTCTTTGCAATCCAGTATAATAGAGAGCGCAACAGTAACAAATTACAAAAGCATATTTTTGTATACATGAAATGCTATTGAAACATCAAACACACTATATGCTAGATCGAATTTTCCTTTGATAATCAAAACAACCAAGGAGCTATTATAGTCAGCTGAATACAGTTTCATGAAAAAGCAACAATACTCTTTCCTTTCTCCTTTCTCTAACAAATCGAACGTGAAAAAGCAAATTCATCTATTAACTGCTACTGCCCAGTATAGAATAATTTCGTTCTTTTGGAAACACGCTTCACCACAAGGAGGAGATATTTCCGACAGTAAAGTAAAAACGTAAGTTTGAAGATTAACAAACACAAATACATGAAAATAAANACAGTAAAGTAAAAACGTAAAGTAAAAACGTAAGTTTGAAGATTAACAAACACAAATACATGAAAATAAAAACCGAAAATACAAAAGAAAAATCACCTGGAAGAATGCCACGTTGTATAAGATATCCTTGTGCTGGACGTCGTTCTAGCTTCAATCGAAGAGCTGCAAAATTTACCTCTGCAGCTCATTGTTCCTTGCTCTGTATTGCATAAGCATACATAAAATAAATCTATGTTCTGTTGAATTCAACTTAAAAGTCAGATAAGAAACGTACAATGATCAATTTGTGACAGCAAGACAAAATGACCTCAGACAGATTATTTAAGAGAGACGTAGTGGCAACTTCAGGAAGGAACGGCTGGACGTAGACAAGCAATCCTACGTGCAAAAGAGATTTCCTCCGAGTAGTAGTGAAACTTCTTGGTGTATATGTGTAGGAATCTGCTAAAGACAGTTAAATGGAAAGTGGTAAGTGGAAGTGATAAGTCAAGATGGAAAAGAACGACAATAGTTGACGCAGTACTTCGCCATGTTGTGGACCAGATTTCAAGAAACAAGAAAAGATCGAAACAAATATGAAATAGAATATTCCTAGGCTAAAAAATTAGTGGGAAATTTCTCGTCTGATTTATGATAAGCCCTGAATAAGCTGGTTTCAAGTAAATCATTAGTTTTCACTCTACCAATAACCCAACTTCATAACACTTCAATTCCATTGAAATTGAACAGAGGGATCAGACAAAACGAAATCTTCAGTTTATCTATTTCAAATTACGAATAGTTCGAATTTGTGACTTTTTTTCCATTGTATTAAAAGCAATTCACCAACATATGTTCAGAAGACAAGATATTCACTGGTAAAAGAAAGCATAGCATTGTTAAATGCCAATAAAACCTTAAAAACTAATGCAAAAGAATCTAATTCAGTGTCATACATATTCATACGAATACCCACATAAATGCACAAGTGCATCTATATACTTCAAGAAACCAATGACAGACGTTTTTGCAATAAATGAATATAAGCTGTACATAACCCATATGGACCAGCGTGGAAACATTTTCGACCATATAAATATAAAGAGTGTTTTGCTTAATAATCTATTACATCACTTCTTTTGCTACTCATTTTTTTTTTTTTTTTTTGGAATAAGCGATAGCTTCTGTCAATTTAGATTAAATTTTCAATGTCGGCGTGTTTGTTCGCTTAGTAGTTTCCTAGTGACCTTCCATTCTGCAAAAGAAAAAGAAAAACTATTTCCAATAGTTTTCTAGGCAACTGTTGTTCGCATGTCCATCCGTCTCCATGTTTGAAAAAGATACAATGATCTATTATATATATATATGTTTATTTATTTATTTATATATATTATAGGCATGATTCTGTTAATTCGGAAAAAATGTATCAAATTTGAGACAAATCAAAAACAGATATTTGCAAACGATAAGGATTAGAGATACAGGGAGGAAAACAACATAGCCTGCATTCTGCTGATCCAAACAATCTTGCACATGGCATCGACATTAATTTTGGTCTCTAACAGCTGCTTCACTAAAACCTAGTCTTCAAGTAAAACTTCTCATTATTACAGCAGCAAGCAAAAATTCATTTTCATTTCTCTTTCTGACACAACTGCTATTCCAAAACTAGAAATAACTTCCTCTTTAGAGCTCATTTCAGCCCGGATTATTACTCTCTAATATGATATACACCAGAAACATTTGAATCTAATTAAAGAAAAGATGTTCTGCTTGATGTCTAACCTCAAGAAGCTATTTAGCACATAGTACCATTCACTGGTAAAAAAATATCAACAACTTAACGGTCAATGTAACAAAACAAAAGTTGCCAGTTGCCAAACTATGATAGTTTTCTCCTCGGTTTAATCTACGTCGATCAACAAACAGTAATGTCGCTTCCACTTTCGGAATACATTTCTTGACTTATTCCGAAATTATCCAACTACTTTAATATTTAAGCCACCACGAAATGTATCGGTCGTAATTCGAACAGCGTGAGGAATCTGAATCTGTATTCGAAGACTGTCCTGTTATTTTCAAGTTCTCGACAAGACAAAGGCAATAAGAAGGGAAGCGAAAGAAAGAGGGAAAAAGAAAGGATTCATAAATGGCAGCAGGATAGGTTGGAGAGAATGTTGCAAAATTTCGAAAAAAAAAAAAAGGAAAGTGAGAAACTCAACACTTTTCCTAATTCTAAACTTACACAACAGCAAACTCGAAATGAAATATAGAATAACTTTTACGCTAGAGAATGATGAGAAAAAAAAACCCTCAAATGAAAAGTTTGATCATTGCATTCTAATGGAAATTGATATTTTTTATAAAAATCTTTTAAAAAGTATCGTAACTTCAGTAATGTTTCATATTTCACCTGATGTCCTCATCAGTTAGCACAGATTTCCGACCTTTTTCTGCTTCTACAGTCTAAGGGCTCATCTTCATAAGACTTGCCGAATAGATGGATAAAAAGATAGCATACGGTGTCATCTTACAGCGACGTCAAAGTTTTTGTTAACTGCATCAACATGCAAATGAATAGTTTCATGATGTTTGAAGCTTTGTGGACATATGCAGTGTTTGAAGCGATAGTAAAGAATCATGTTTCCTATTCAATTTGAATGTGTTAGAAAAATGTAGTAATGGAAATATAATAGAAAAGAGAAAGGATTGAAAGCGAAGTACTACAGAAAATGGGAATATAAAGTTAAAAGGAATTCGAGTATCAAAATATACTGGAACAGAAATAAAGCGATAAACAGAAGTAGGAATAGGAGCAATGAAGACACAAAGTACTGTGTACGCTTCTAAAACACTAATATTTACAACAGGAGAGGCAAATTTAAGAAAGGATTAAATGTACAGAAATTTTTGAATTTGCAAGGAAGTTTCGAAAGAAGAAGGCAGCAATCGCTTGAGAGTATCGGAAAGGAGAAGGTAACCACGAATTTGAAGGGATCGGACGAAAGAACCATAAGATTGAAATACGGATATAAGTTACATATGGAAGAAATAGAGATACAGGTGTAGGTGTTCTGGATGGTGAATATTTTTCAAAGCAAAGAATGAACTAGGATTTTATCTTATCAATGTTAATTCCTACTTCCTCAATAATAGTAATAACAATTAACGTAAATATTTTTGTGCAGTTTTTTTTTTTTTTTAACTGATGCTTACCTTCTCTGTTAGAATCCATGTTTGCCTGCAAACTCTGAGCATCAATAAAAATTGTACGTGGAATGAACTGCGTGGGAACTGCTACTGCAGGCTGTCGAGCAACAGGAACAAGTAGGAGTGGAATAGCTTCTGATATGTCGGTTACTGGCGGCTTCGGCTCGATCCGTCGTCCTAGCGTAGTCATTGTGAGATCACAGATAAGTTCGAGATCAGAAATGTAAATATTTCAACTCCAACTTTGATTCCTCGTATTTAGTATATGAAGTCTAGAATAAAGAGATTAAGGTAAGGAATAATTCTGTCCAGTGATGACTCGAAATTGGGGGAGAAACTTACCCCTAAAATAACGAAATTCATAATTCGTAGTCAATTTGGACAGTTTTAAACCACTGTATCACCACTGTTAAGGATTACTGTGCGTCATTCACCGTACGTTCTTTCCTTTCTTCACTACAACATTTCCCCGTTGTTCACTTCCGTCAAACCCCCCCCTCCAACACAACAGCCCCGTCTATCAGTAACCCCACATCACCCCACTTACCCATTCATCGTATGTCACGACCGTCTAGCCGGTGGCACTTGCCGCATTTTACATGATACCCGCACAACCGCAAAATACGGAAGAAATTGCAGGCCGCAGAGTGAACAGGTGGCATCTGCTACGTCTCCATTGCGGGTGCGCAGTTGGTGACATGGGATTGGGAGTTCGGAACAGGTGTTCCTAGAGGTAGCCGTAATTAAGCTGCGATGCTTGTAGCCTGGACAATTCACTGCTATGACGATTAGTTTAAAAGAGTTGCTTTATTCCTTTGCAGACGGATCGTTTGTTTTAAGATGGGTCTAGTTTTCATCAACTCCAGTAGTTTGCTGGATGTTCCTGTCCTGAACGGTCATTAAAAAGGAACTCTCTCTACTTGAGGTTGTTTTCTGTCTCGGTGGTTTAAACTTGTTCGGTTCGAAGATGTGAGAACGTTACCGATGGATAGAGCTGCCTCTAAATAATGCTTGCTTTTACATTCGTAGAGGTGATGAGGAACGTCGGTACTGCGACAGGTTAACCTTCCTAATACTCCTTTCTTCGCAGATCAGATGGGATTGTATTTACATCTTTCCTTTATCCTGAATCTATTAATTCATATATCTCGGGCAGCTGAATATACTTACACAATTGAAGTGCCCGCTGGAAAACATAACTGCTTCTTCCAGACCGTCAATAACACTCATCATAAGTTCATGGAAATTTATTACCAAGCAAGTCTCTTTTCTCGTTTTTTATGAATGTATTGCTCTTTGTTAAACTTACAAGTAGGAATGACAGTAATGTTTAGGTACATTTCTTCTTTTGGAACCTAATTATCAAATTGAATCGGACCAAACTGAAATTGACCATAAAAGGAATAGATTAGAGTTTCAGGTTGTTGATGGTGGTGATTTGAATATCAATTTTATGGTTCTCTTTGGAGCTGAAATTTTATTGCAAGAAACGAAGAAAACAGACGGAGGCCACAAGTAAGGTTTGCTTTTCATTTACGTAACTGAACTGATTATCATGGATGATTGCTTGTGGTGATTTGTTATATGAATTGTCTGTTGGAACTAATAATATCCAAAATTTAACTTAAGAACTTGATTGTTTAGATAATACTGGATAGGAGAACGCTTTAAATGGGTATTTTGTTATATTTGTTTGATCAACACTTTCAGACGATAACACTGTTGAAGGTTTCCCTTGACGAACTCTGGTGACTATCAACTATGTTTTGACAACTCATTCAGTTATCAAACACGTAAAGTCCTGTTCTTTGAACTTTACTTGTTAGATGAAAGTGGTAGCTTTGATGAAACAAACATGTTCGAAGGATTCGGTCCTATGAAGCAGGAATACAGTGGACTTGGTTTCGAAGTACAGAAGTTTCAAGTATGTTCATTTATTCCAAACAGGTGCTGAAATTAAGCTATTAGAAAGTTCAAGTTGACCTCTTTTGCATCACATCACTTTTTAAAGAAATTTGTGCTTCTCTCTTTGCGAATACATTATCAGCATTGTACAGCACACTGTTGTATTATGCGGAGGTTTATTACTTCAAATGATAATGTTTCTTAACAAGTGTAGTTACCAGTGATTTTATCATTAATATATATTAAACATGGTTGAGAAATAAGGCTCTCTGAAGATAAGTACAGTAGACCTTGATTTCGAAATTTAGTGATCTGATCATTCTCTTGTTTGGTACAGTGCAAAAATTGGAAAAGAATTGATAGAAATGAAGTATTCAAATTTCAGAGAGCATCTAATAATATCAAAAACCTATTGAATAGAATTGAATATCACCAGTCATTGTTACGAGCTTACGAAGCACGTGATCGGGCTGTAATGAATGCTAATCTCGAGCGTGTAACATTGTGGTCCGTGATTAACTCTGTCGTTTTAATAATCGTTGGTTTGTTACAGGTACTTTTTGTTATAATTTTATACGAATGCATTAACAAATCTGTGTTTACAATGAGAAGGAGTATTGTTTCTTTTAATATATGCTTTTTTTTTTTTCAGGTATATATGATAAGAAGTTTGTTTGAAGACAATTCGAAATTGGGACAGCTGTTAAGGCGACAACATTTTTAATGTATATCTATATATGTCATCTTTTCATGTGGTCCTTTTCTGATTGACTAGTAACCTGTGTCTCGTGATGAGAATGAACTGTGATATATACTATAAATGTTGTATTTGATACTTTTTTTTTTAAGTATAAGATTGTATGCATTTATGGGCTCTTTGTCATGGACAGGACGAAAAGAACGAGAAAGGGTACAGCTGAAGGAAAGAAAAGCGATTGTCCCGTAAAAAAAAAAAAAAAAAAAAAAAAAAAAAAAAAAATTTGACTCTTTAGAAACTGATTTTTTTATTAATCTTTTCATTGTAAACTTTGATAGTGTTAGTAGGGTAATAAAATTTTGTTTCATCATGGTACTGCGCAGAAAATTTTTTTTATTCCTTTTTATTATCTTCTGTATATTCCAGAAGCAAAATACTTTCAGCTTGCATTATATTTGCAGTTCAACAAATTAAACCTAATGGTTGAGTTGTGTTCAGATCAAAATTGATGGGAGACTGCATTTTTAAGTTTAGTATAGATGCAATATTCTTTGTGTAGATTTTTGGACAATATGCTTATCGCATCTAGTTTATTCATCGTCGTGTGCTATTACATAGTATGTAATTGTGATAAGTTCAATTCATGAATGATTTGATGCCATGAGAATGTATGCTGGGGAACTGAAAATTTATCTAGGTAATGTGTTAATAGCTATTATGTTTGTAATTAGGAATTGTGTGGAATGAAACATTTCATGGTTGTAACGATCTTAAAATATTTTTAGCAAGTAAGAATTGGGCATCCAATCAGCGCCACAGATATTGTGCTTCATTTTTTTTTTTTTTTTTTTTTTTAAATCTGGTTAAATGAAAAATTCATTTAATTCAGCTGGGAGATGGATACTATCTTAGACTTAGTTTGGGAGTGTAGGATGTATGATGTTTTTTTTTCTGCAGATTCTTCATATGATATTGGAAATGAATAGGTGGATTTTGGTTCTAGTTAGTTTATAGTGGTTAACGGAAGTGTTAGCACGAACATCAGAGAAGTTAGAAGGGTAAGTCTCGAGGTAAAAGTATTCCCTCCCCTGACTAGAGTGAATCCAAGTATTAAGAGTGAATCTTCCAACATGTAATGTACTGTATTTCTCAAGTACATTACATGTTGGAAGATTCACTCTTAATACTTGGTAATAAGTAGGGCGTACTTTGGTTCACACATAAATACGTAGTCTTTTGTAGTTGAATATTATCGTCAGCATGTTGTCGCGCATAGTAGTGGGAAAAGCAGTATTTCCTTTGCTTGCAACTTCTTTTTTGTTTTTTTATTTTTTTGAATTTCTTTTCACTAGAAATCTTATTAATGCTAGCTAAGAGTCTTGAAAATCGGATGGTGTGCTTTAAATCTTTCATTTTCTTCTCCTTCCCTTATTAAGTAACTTTTTGCAGTGGTGGAAAAAAATGAACAGGAAATTTTGCTAAAAGGAAGTGTAGTTTTCGCTTGCTGAGAAATAGGTATGCTATGATTATGGTCGTTTATCATCTTATATGTCTTTTATTGCCGGCATATCTGGTAGTGGCAGATGAATATGCTTATACAGTGATTGTACGAGCTGGGAAAACAGATTGCTATGGTTTTACGATTACCGATGAAAAATACCGATCATTTGAAGTTGATTACCAGGTAATGTATTGGACTTCCTCAGTGGAAATTGTCTTGGTTATTATTGTAGTAGTTAATGTAGTAATCGAAAGTGGAATTACAGGTCATTGAGGGTGGTGAACTTGATATCACATTCTATGTTACATCACCAAAAGGGCTACGTTTAGTCAATGATTTCAAACATAATGATGGGCTACACAAGTTTGTTGCGTTATTTCTTTTACCCTGCTAAAAATCCCCCGAGTTTTCTAATTGTTCATTTACGCTTAACGAAATCTCCAAGCGTAGTTTTAGATAGTTTTAGTTCGAAGATCTGAAACACTCAAAGTTGTACTTTTTGTTTCCTGTTGAAGAGGGGCTAAGTGATCCCCAGTTTTTTTTTTGTTTCCGAGTTTTGCAAAAATCTGTTGTAAAGTCTTATCGGTGCATTTAAGAAATTTTTGGTATTCCAGAATTGATATAAGCATGGCTGGTGCTGGTTATGGTGACTATACAGTTTGTTTTGATAATACATTTAGCATTCAGTCAGATAAGCGGGTTTTTTTCGAATTGTTTCTTTTGGACGCAAAAGGCCACTTTCTTGGCGGGTTTGATCAAAAGATTAATGTTGCAGCAGAAATTCTGCGTACATTGGATGCACGTCTTGATCATTTTCAGGTGCTGAATCATTTCAGTGTTTTTGCATCTCTTATTTTAATTAACTTTCTTATTTGATTTTTTTTTTTTTTTTTTTGATGGCTACTTGTTTCATCAGATCATCAGAGGTTTCCTATTTTCAGAATGTAACCGTAAACGTCAAAAATAATTTGAATATCATTGAAAGGTTACAAAGACAATATGCAAGTACAGAACTGGCTGATCGAGCTGCCATTGAACGTAGCTATGAGATGATTAATTTCTGGAGTGTATTGCACTTGTTCGTCATGCTGTTTGCTGTTTCTGTTCAGGTAAAACAGATTTTTGAATTATTTGGGATGCTCTGCACAATTCGTTTGCTTGATATATTTTCAGCTATTGAATGAACTTCAGGTTTACATGGTGCGTAGTCTTTTTGAAGAAAACTCAAGGATTGGTCGAATTTTACGAAAAGGTCGCTTAAACGATTAAGTCTTCCACTAGAGCTACATATATTGTTGGCGGATGTTGGTAGTGGTATTTGCTGGTACTTTCTCTTCTGGCTGGACCATTTAGAGAAATTAGTCTGCTGTCATGATAATATGTGTTTCCACAAACTTATGATTCACATCATTTTCTGTTGTTCCTTTAAAGTTAAGATATTAATACATTTTTATTTTCTTAAGAAACTGCTTAATATATTTTACACAAACAATCTTTAAATACATCGTTTTTCAAGAAGACTGACTTCAGTTATATTTGACGAGTTAGTTTTTTCTCTTTTTTTCCACTGTTATGTAAAAACTATTATTTTAAGATCTTGTAAAGTTAATTCATCCCACAACTACTTCCGTTTCTTTTACCACATCCGTCAATTTTTTTTTTTTGGTTTGTGTTTGACTGTATTTTCAACGCATCTGATTCTGCTATCGTCCTTTACAAGTTTGGGTTTATTGTAGTTATTTGGCTGGTTAGGTGTTGAAGATTGTCTTTATTAGTTTTGGTTACATAAAATTTTGATCATACGAGAAATTCCGACGTACAGCACATAAAATAATCCTCCTAATTCATACTCTGAAACAGTTACTTCATCAGGAAACACAGATGTAGTTGTGGATGTGATGTACCAATGTTGAGATCATCACGTTTTTCCAAATTATACTGTTTCACTCCTTGCAGTTCAGTCGGTAGAATCTGGGTGAAGTGACAGGTACAAAGTTAACTTTTCCACTCAACGGTAATTGCTACACTACGTCGCCATGGTTACTGCTTGAGTGGATGACGGTTTATGTGTGCATCATTGGTGTCATTCTTTCTTTCATGATTGCAAAACGTCATGCTATTTTAAACAGAGTTCCTTGTCGTGGTCGTTTTGGACTTTCAACAGTTTTATTTACCAGTGTTTTGCATTTTTAGCAGATTTTGATGAAATACAGAATTAAGAAAGAGGAGGAGGGTCTTATTTCCTTTGACGAGATTTGAAGTCCTCTCTGACAGGTGTTGTTATTGGTAATTTTGGAAGTTACCGATTTTTAACAACCAATTCCATTACTCTGTATGGCATCACAGTGATGATGTAGGCGATTATTTTCGTGCAAAAGCCATCCAATGAAAAGAAAACTTGGGCAATTTAAGTGCCCAGTACTCAGATAACGATTATGTTTTGCAGAAACGAAGAACTATGTCAAAGTCAAGGCTATACACTTCGGAAGGATACGATAACTCCTATCATATCACTTCGATAGTTGGACGAGGTACATTTGGGGTAGTTCTAAAAGCAACGCATTTTCAGGTAGGTAAGAGAATAGAAATTGTTATTCCTTGGTAACAAGAATTAAGTTGTGTTTAAATTTTGAGTCTCTAATCATTGTGTCTAAGCCATTTTAGTCATAGTTTGAAGAAAGGTATTCTCAATGACCAATGCAAAAAATCTTCCAGGATCTTTTCTTCCACCTGACTGGTGCTTTCAGTATCTCCAGGACGGAACAGTTTGGGCTGTCGATATAGTACCAGCAGAAATAAAGGAACTGAAATAACTAGTTGGACGAGGGCTTAAACATTTTTTCAGAGCCATGAAGAAGTGGCTATTAAGCGAATACCGTTGAAAAGAAATAGTCGCAACGAAATTGCTTTGATTCGAGAAGTGTTCGCTCTGAGAAATGCATCCCACAAAAATGTTATTTATTTATGCAGCACAGCATTCATCGTCCACTGTCCAAATTGGAAATTTTGTTTTGAAGCATTTTTTTTTTCTTAAATGAACCATTGATTACATGATCAGACGATGTTTCCTAGCTCATTTTTTCCTGGAATTTCCTATCAATTTTAAAAGTAATTAATTGCATTTAATTATATCGCTCCCAACGAAGGTTGTAAAGCTATTCGATGTAATCCTGAATACGGATGCAGTTTCTCTCGTTATGGAATATGTCGGATCCAGTTTGAAGTTGGCAATTGAAGATTTCGATCGACCATTAAATGATGAAATTCCTCGATATTATATGTACCAGTTATTTATCGGTTTGGATTATCTGCACAGCCTGAATATCATGCACCGGGTAAGTGGATAGATCCAAGCAAAGTCGCTTAAAAAAAACAAAAAATTAACTAACCAACCGTAGTACTATTTCTAGACACTTATTATATATGTAGAAAAAAGAATATATGCATAATATTTTGAGGACTTAAAGCCGGATAATGTATTGGTGACATCAAAAGGGATACTAAAAATTACGGATTTCGGACAGTGCTGTATTTATGTATCTGACGATCCCAGCCGGAGTTACGATTGCCAGGTTAGGATAATGAATGAATTAGAAAAATATTTGTCACTCTGCTCTGTTCAAAGCTGAATAAAAATAAAATAGTTGGCATTTGAAAATCAAATTTCAACAGCATACTAATTAATTGTTGTTTTAGTTAGATTTGTTTCAGGTAGCATCTAGATGGTACCGGGCACCTGAATTATTGTTTGGTTCAACGAATTATAATCCTAAAGTTGACGAATGGGCTTGTGGCTGTATATTTACTGAATTTTATAACGGCGCACCACTGTTTGCGGTAATGTTGAACCGTAATAAATCAATATAACTGCACCTTTTCGTAGTAACTTAGGTGGCTGAGGAATTCAACGATTTCTTCTGTTAATCAAATATTAGGAATCTAGTTAAATTTGGTTTATCTCTGCTTACTTCGTAAATGATCGTTGTTATGGTCACATGTAAATGCAGTCATATCACAAGAAGGACAAATTTTATATTTTGCTCTTGGGATATTAATTTGTTCCGTTCTTTTCTTGTTTGATTTTCATTAATATCTTCATCAAATTAAGATGTTCAGAAATGAGAATTATGAGGTGAATATTTATAATAGGGTCGAAATGATATCGAACAAATAGGGAAATTGATATCAGTACTTGGTGCACCTTGTGAGCGAAACTGGAAAGGTTGGAGCATTATGCCGGATCATGGTAAGATTATTTTTGAAGACAATAAACCAGTGGAGAATTGGAAAGCAATAGGTAATTCTCTTATCTTTTTCCTAGAGATATTATTTAAAAACGTACAGATTGTTTCAATAGCACAAGGTAAATTAGTGTTAGTTAAGACAGCACTGTACAAAGGTCGGACAGTTTTCACTTAATTTAGTTTTCTTCTTCCTTGTCTTCTGGATGTTTGACTTCACTGGACTTAATTTCAGTTCCGTCAGCTTCCGAAACATGTCTTTCGTTATTGCGCAACCTCATCGTTTACTCTGCTGCCGAACGTTATTCGGCAGGTGTTGCTTTGCAACATGAATTTTTTATTGATGATATACCGAAACAAGCACCATATATACCGCCACCAATGGGTATTAGAATTTCACAGCAGACTGGCTCGATGGAACTTAATTTGGATGTTAATTTAGGTCAACTACCGTGAAATAAGTGATTAATTGTTAAGACGTGAGTTTAATCAAATAGATTGACAAAAATAAACAGTAAACACTAGGTTTCATTTGTGCTGTGGTACAAAATCAGTTTGTGGTGATATTTAATATACTTAGTGTAAATCTTAATATCAATGAGATCAGGCAATGAGATGACATTGTCAATAAATGAACATCTTAATATTTGATGAGTTTAATTCGATTCGATTCAATAGGACAATGTCACACAGAAGGAATAAAGGAAAATGAGACGGCGCATTTCCATTTATTCTCAAGTTTTCGGGGAAAATATAGTTGAAGGTGATCTTTCAGAAAGTTGGAAATGCGACTCGTTCATTTGAGAAATACCAGAAAAATTCCACTTCTGTCTATCCTACCGGCAGATAAAGTGAAAAGGGAGGAAAGATTTATGTCTCAGTTCTTTTCTTCAGCCAAAAATTTGCTCCCCGCTGAATCCTGCCATTGAATTGAGCGTCGACTGAGTGATGTACTCGGTTTTCGTGTCGGAGGTATGGGTACAGAATTTTTCAATTGTGATATTGACACCTTCTTCAATTTTCTGCTTTCCGACCGCCTCATCTAAATTTTTCATGAATTAAAAAAGCCTAGAGCTTAGACTTTCAATGAATGAAAAGTTTCATTAGCTATTAACAGATACATTTGAGAGACATAGGAAGTATTTTCTCATTATGCAAGAAAAAAAAAAAGGACAAGGCAGCATTTTGTGAAATAAGAAACTTACGAGATGTGAGAGTAATATGTGCATAAGACGGCGTCGGAAATGCACAGAACTTGAGCAAAATAGAACAAAATTAAGAACTTTTCCGGTGATAAGCAGTGAATTGGCAATACTAACTGTCGCTAAAAAAGGCCGTGGATTTTCTTTTGATATGCCCAATGTTTCCCAGACGAAAGGTACCAGTGACGGTGCCTAAAATTCATATGATTTCCAACAAACACATTCGAGATTTCCCCCTAAACAAGTTCTTTTTCCTTCTGCTAATTGTTTTGCTTTCCCTTTACAACATGCACTGAAGAACCCTTCTGCGAATGACTATTTTAATATCTAATCCAATATAAACCACTAATATAGATAAATAATCAACTTTATTAATTTAAATCAAGTTTATAGAAGTAGATGAAAAATTGAAAACTTACGTGAGTTATGGTAAAGCAGGTTACAATTGCTAGTACAGTAACCGTTACTTTTCTCTCTTGCCGTTGCATTATGCCCGTATCATTACAATTTCGCAGCATACTACAACGAGATTTACATTCAGATTTATTTCAAAATTTGAAAGGTTTCAATTTTTGCGCCTCTTTCTTTCACTTCATTCATCGTATCTAGAAATATGATGAAGAGAAAAAACTAACTACCTATAATCGCTGTTATTACTGGTGCTACGATTTCGCTGTACAACAACGCGATCACGCATTAAGCAAATGAGTGATACGTTAAGAAATGCGACAGCAACAATGGGTACCAAAATGACTGTAATCAATTGTAAATACTTCCCATAGTAAATGTATTTTGTTAATGCATTACCATATAGTCTATTTCCTGTCCAGTTATAATCTATCTAAAATTGACAATATATTATGATTTTATGCCATAGTGAATTTGAAATTTCGGATTTGTTGAATATAAAATTGGAAAGTTATGAGTGTAAAATTTTCAAAGAGTAAAACAAAATTTTTCTAAATTTACCATTCTCGAACAAATTTATTTTACAATGTTTTCGCATCATATTTTCTCAGAATTCCAACTTTTGCATTTGAAATGTTCACGACACTTGAAAGAGATTACAACTGATAAACTTTCCAGTGATTATATTTTGAACTTCAGTCCCAGTTTAATCACAGATGTTTTATCCATCGACTAATTCAACAAAAACGATTAAGAAAATATCGCCAAAAGATCTATCACTAAATCGCTAAAAGCCTATTGCAATGTGCATCTTAGATATCAGTTTTTAAGCGAAGAATAATTGAGGAGTCTGAATATCTCTAATTGTCGGATTTGATATAATTTTCCAGTTTTCAAACAATATAAAAAAAAAATAAAGTGTAAAATACAAACCGGTCTAACGTTACCCTTCAACTGAGTACCATTACACACTGTGTAGATACTGTATTTGTAAGCAATATGATGATAAAATGTGATAACAAATGCGCCGATAAAGATTGGGACAATAATTAGAAGGACACCCTTTTCTTTCCATTTAAAATGAGCATGAACTGGTGATCGAATACCAATGAATCGCTCAACTGATAGCGTAAGTACCAGCCTGAAAATCGCAATAATTCCTTGTTGTCAGGAAATGAACATCAGTGTTTAATGCTTCAGATGCTGTATCTGATATCGTATTACTGATATCAAGTTCGATCTTATCAGTACGATAATCGACAATACAGTAGCGTAAAAAATTTAGAACAGAAAATATTATTAATAATTATACTATATTCAGCTACTTTTGTTACTAATCTAATCAATGCTTTGGTACTTGCATTAAGTGGTTGATCGAAATGGTACAAGTTATTACTAATATCAATTTTAAAATAAAGAGCTTATCCATTTCTAAAGCATATTATTAAACGAATAAAAGAAAAATGCCAATATTGGCATGGATATAGGATTAAAAATACAAAATGCTTATAAGTTATGTATAAAATATATCAGTAATTAAGGCAGTACCTTGTGGGACAGAAAATTTAAAATAACAAATGATGAACTAGCCATGTTGCTGCCGCCGAGAAAAAATTTGCGAATGCATTTAGTTGTCGTTTGCTGACGTAATAAAAGTAACGAAATGTATAACTACGATATGCGATTTCAAAAGATGCCAAGGAATGTGGTAGCATGCAAAATAAGAGAGCTAAATCAGCAAATGCCATTGCTGATAGCAATGAATTTGTCTAAAAATTGCTTATTTTAAATTTAAATTGGCTTGTTGTTGGCATTTTCATAAATATTGAACAGGGAGAGAAGCAAGTATTCCTTAAAATTTATTTCAATTTAATAGAAATAGACTGAAAAAAAAAAAAACCTTTGAGCGCATTCCTTTGCTGAGTAATACGATGAGATTTGTAGAATTGCCGGCAACGCCAAGTATGAATTGTACAGGGAATACATAATGTTGTAAAAAATCATCCAAATTGCTATTTGTTAGTAGAAGCTGTTTGTCTTTGAGACACGAAGTCCCCAGCATTAGAATGCCGAAGGACAGTAATCTTCGGCTAGTCTGATTGTTTGAACTAGCTAGAATTTAATTAAATTTCATTATAAACAATCAATGTAGAAAAAAAAAAATTGAAATTAACAAGGAGTATTGCACAACAAATTGGTTGTTGCAATTAAAACATATAATTGGAATAGAATATCCCATCAATTTTCAACGAAATTAAATTATGAATTAATTTATTCTTACAACTCTGTGACGTATTCAGATGGAATTCTCCAATAAAATACGTCATCAAGAAAGAGAAAAATAAAGCATTCACTGATATAAAAAATTGAACATCAGAATTAAGATTCTAAAATGAACTAGAAAAAAGAAACAAACAGATTTTTCAAAAAAAAAAAAAAAAAAAAAAAGGCGACAGTGAAATGTATATTATTGGAATTATCCATATTACTGACGAACAAATATTTGTAAAGCTGTTGCAGAATTGTTGAATCACTCATTCACTATGACAAAGTGATCCGTACCTTTATCTATAAGAATTCGGATAATATTTGGCCTTCCATCTTTCCGTAATAACTCAAATTCTGATTCGAAAAGGATTTTAGACATTTTTTCCATTTCCCTAGACTATTCATTCCTGTACCAACACTTTCAATCTTTTTAGCATTACCTGGCAGTTGAGCAAAACTTTATTTATAAACAGTTCATATTAGATGCAAACGTCCTTCCGGCGGATACTTGCGACGAATAAATTCTTTATTGATAATGTTTCAGCAAATTAAGCAAGTTTATTATCTTTTCCCGTTCTTTTTCCATCTCTCTGAATGCTACTTTCATATTTACTTTCTTTCCTTATGATTGCTTCGAGATTCAATTTGCCTCATTGATTTTGCAAGCCAGGAATTCCTAATCGTGACATTACTTTTAAAAACAGATTGAAATATTCCTGATAAGTGAAACTGCTGAGCAGTAACAGAAGCCTTCGGAGAGTAGTCAATTAGTACTGATTGCATTTTAATATAATCGTCTGATTGGCTTATCTATTTTCCGTCACAAGGGGGAAAAATGCTTATCTGTCCTCGTAATTATCTTGAATTTTTGCTTAATTAAATTAGAAAGGATGAATAAGTACATCAAGTTCCCACTTATATGCTTTTCGAGAAGATAAGATAAGCTTGTAGTCATCTTTTCCTGTCACCAACAGCTGTATTGTAACGCTTTTTGAATACTTTTCAACTACTTGCTTGTACAAACAGTGTAAGTATACCGTCTACCTAGCAACGTTGTTGAATTGGTTTTCAAAGTCTTTCTAAGCGAAACCGTTCATAACTCTATCTCGCTATCATTAGAGTCATAAATAGAAAATATGTCAGCCCAAACGGCCAAATATTCAAACTATTATCTTGATTATTCCTACGAAACCACAGATATTTCGAGAAATTCATCTCGTATTTCTTGCCATGATCATCCGATAAAACCACTCGATTTTTCCAATACAAATTCAAAAACGATTTTCCTTAAAAAAGTTATCACTATTTTCTAAAATCAAACACATCTAGCAAGACATTAATCACATTCTATTTCTTAATGAAATGGAGCTTACCGTAAGTTCAAATTAACTGCATTCTATTTTTAGATGTTAGTTTGAGTGGGTAAATTTTTCTAAACAGAAATATCACAGCTTGGTATAACACCTGACACTGTTACTAAATTTAGTAAATTCTTTCCTCCCTTCAGAAATATTCTAAGACACTGGTAAAATGACCTAATTAGATGTTGAAGTAACCCAAATGCTAATTTCCAAAATATAGAAGTTCAGACCATTAATCACGGTTGAAGAAATCCGTTCACTTCATTCATTTGTTGGTTTCCAAACTTTTCTACCCGTTGTTCATTTGAATTTGATTGAAGCTTTTAAAACTATTAGTTGCAGTTGTATCATTTTAAATGATACCACAAATCTTGGAACTGCTATAATTTTGCATGGTGAAAAGAAAATGATTATTCACACAAACTTTTTTAAAACTTTAAAAAGCTTTCAATATTTTGTTTAATTCCTTTAATGTAATTTTTAAGAGTAATTAGTAAATTACTTGATTAAATTAAGTATTATCAATTTTCCGCTCTCTTCCATTCTTCATCTCTGCCAAGTCTTTTTCTTTTCCTTGTATTTTCTACAAAAAAAAAAAAAAAATTTTCCCTTTCTCGAACGATAAAGTGGGGCAAGCTAAAAATTGACATATATCTTCAGAAGCTCAGAGTGAATTAGAATATTATTATTTTTTGAGAAAATAGAAATTCTTAAGGAAACAAAAAACGAGAATAAAGTACAGTGAATAACACGATACTGAGATTTAGTAGCTACCTGTGAAACGTTTAATTGTTTTAACTGTATTGGAGAAAGTGTCAATTCTGTAAGCAACTTTTCTGCCACTCCATATTACGAGTAATTATTGATGTAATAATATTTCATTAAACATGCTGCCTTCAATGATCTTTTGAACTTATTGCTGTCAACAGAAAGATGAAACAATGTGCAAATCAGTCAAACTGGAAACCAGTTGAAATGAAAGTAACAAAATCATTCATCTGTCGTCCGCGCCTGTTTGTTACGTATTGATGGCATGACAGGTAAAATGCTTCTGACTGACTGATCGATAACCCTTTCAGTTCAAAAATTTTTTTTTTCAAGAACTTAATATCAGTGTGCTTCTGCCTCTGGAATTCAATTGTGTTAATAATAAACAAACACCTGGTCAGCTGTCATCGTTATACGTCAGCTGTGATCTATAAAAATTCCGTCACATTCTCTGATACCGGAACTTGCAACAGTCTTTACTATGTTTCAAATCTTTCGTAAATGAGTGAGTGTTGCAACTCTTGCTAATGTCAGATTTTAAAAATTATAATAACTAGATTTTCCAGGGGAATAGTGTTAAATTTCACAGATTATAAAATTCTTTCGCAATACAATTTAATTCGACTAATTGATAATCCTAAAATTCCGGACAAAAGTATGTAGGGAATTAAATAATAATTGGAAAATGAATGATGTAATTTGACTAAAAAAAATTTTCAGAGAAATCTTTAAATATCTTTACCAAAGTTTATATCTAAAAAAAAGTTTTTTTTTTTTTTTTTTTCCTCAAACGTATTTAAGAGCTACACAAATATATGCTTCCCATAAACCTATAAAGCAATAGAAAAATTAATCGATTGCATGGGGAAAAAAAAAACAACTAATTTTGTAAGTTATTTTAAAAAATTATTGCTTTTTTGCAAGGAAATAGCCGATATTTTGTGTATTATCATAGAAAAATTTCTAATTTTTCTTATTTTTCAAAATAATTCGAAATTCCTTAAAATGTTAGAATTCTGCAAAAAAAAAAAAAAAAAAAAAAAAAAAATGAGAAAAAAATTATTGAAGATATTTTAATAATGCGCAAACATATAACTATGTATATTTTTGCGGTACAAAAGGAAAATAAATAATTTTGTTGTTTAAATCAAAATATGTGGCGACAACTGTAGACAAAAGAAAAAGGACAAAAGTAGATGGCCAAGTCAGAATGGCAAGGAAAGATAAAAAAAAAAAAAAAAAAAAATGAGGATTCTTTGAATAGCAGGCAAAGCAAAAAGCAAAAATAACACTTCCCATAAAGTATGCTTTGAGGCGTTTGTTTTTATGTTAATTACAGTTTAAGTAAGTTGAATGAAATTAATTAGTTAGCGCGATTTAACTAGCATCAGTGAAGTTAGTTCTTACTGTCTGGTCAAAATTTCTTGGTTCTTAAAAAAAAAAAAAAAATGTCAATATCAGCCTAGGATTGATCAGTTCATTTATTCTGATAAATTAATAGTTGAGACTGAAATAAAAAAAAAGGTCAGAAAGTTATAGATGTTCCAAAGGATTTCTAAGAGAAGATTGTTAAGAAGGAACAGCTTGGTGAAAAATAGGTAAAGCTGACTACTTTTGAATTTGGTTTTAATTTTATCCTCCTTACTTCCCATCAGACATATCAATTATGCCTCATTTTCTTTACTACCCTAGCCAACAGATGACACTCAAATAGAGCGACTTTTTTTTTGTTACTGACGACTGGTTCTTTTAAAAATTAAATTTTCAAAAAGACTGAAGACCACGTCAAAGATAATTTGCAACATCTCGAGTCGAGAATTTCTTTGCAATCATACTTAATGATTCAAGACGATATGAACTGGATAGCTGCCGTTGATAACACATGATAAGTTCTTTTGAACATCTAAATTTGTCACATAATTATTGACGAATAACACTATTAGTTAGAGCTCTCGAAAATGCAGAAAAGAAAATAAATTATCAATTTTTATTTTTACTAACAGCAAATGAAAATATAACGAGCAGAGCTTACTTAAATTTTGAAATAACAAGATCTTTAACAATTTAGGATTGATTATATTTTATGAAAAATTTTCATTCATTTTTGAAGCAGAAAACAAAATTTCTGCTAAACTGAATCCGTTAAGAGTTTTAGAATTCAATGTGTCATTTTTACACACCATATAAAGTGGATCCGATTCATCTCTTCTGATTTGTTTGCCGAAATATAATCGTAATCAGAACTTTTCCTTACTGCTGCTGCCATTACGTTCGTATTTCATTTATTGCAGCAGAAATTTGATGCAATCAGAACTATGGTTTAGTGAATTTGATATAAAAATTCTTTTAAAAATGAAAGCTTAAGCTGAAATCTAGCTCGCAGAAAAGTTGAGCATCAGCACATATTTTGTGTTAAGTTAGTGAATTATTTAATTAGTTAGAACTAATACTCAAAATAATGCCAATTATTTCTTGCTTCTGTTTTATTAATCTAGTAAGCTTCTCGAAAAAGATATCAAGAAAATAGTCGTAGTTTCATGGTTGCTTTTATATGAAATAGAAGTAATTTGAGCTTCAAGTCTTAAACGTTTAAGTGGGAATTCTGTGATTTGTGAAAAAAAATAATTGTACTTCGTAAATTGATGGTGTACAGAACATTTTAAAACTCTTATTGATAGCAGAAACTTCTCCATATGGTTTTTCCTACATACTAATTATTTTTTTTACTCTCAAATAAGTTGACTTCTAAAAATTTGAGACGTAAATGAAATTCATTCAATCAAAGGAACAAAAATGTTTAAGACACTTAGTTAAACTATTAGGTTGGTGAGATAATTTCCAGATCTTCACTCTAGCATGAATGGCAAATAATATTTGATTAATTTTCTTAAAATATTTTGTCTCAGATTTTTTCAAGAAAAAGTTCATAAAATTTGCCTTCCAAATAGTCTGAAGATAAAAAATATAAAGTTTATTTGAATAGTCATATCACTAATAACTTCACATAATAAATGAAAAGGCTAGGAAGGGGACAATGTGTGGGAGTTCGGAAATTCTAGGTTAAATTTATAATAGCCTTGCTAGAATAAATAAAGCTTCATAATATAATATCACTGCGCAATTTGAGTGCTAAAAAAGAAAAAAAGAAAAGACCGAATAATTAATGACGGTCTGAATCGCTGCTCATAAACATTACAAAGGATAAATCACAGTTTTCAAAATGTAAAATAACTAAAAGATCACATGAATATGTGTTGTTAAAAATTGGTTCGCCAAAATATCCGAATTTTAATTAATTAGATCGTAAACAGTAATATATATATATGTATTTGTTCTATGTACAACCTTTAAATATAACGGATGAGCATTAAATGCTGGCGGTATAATATAGAAAATTAAAGCCTACCAAAAAAATCTAAGTGCAAATTTTTCCATCCGTTTGCCCAATCCACAGCAGCATGTTAGATAACTTCTAGTGTTACTGGTTAAAATTTTCAAATGCTTGTTATTCTTAAATAATTAAAAATTAGCAATAAAATGGTTATGTTCGATATATACTCTCTTAAGTTTATGCAAAAATCTTAGCTGAATGTTGGAATGCATTGCTGGAAATCATTGCATAGCAGCTAACAAACTGAGGTTGTGTGAGTGGTGCAGAGTTTGAGAGTTCCTCACTTAGTAATGCTTTTTCATCAATGTTACTTTAGAATACCATGCTGAAATGTAAAATCAAGGTGAGATGAAAATGGAAAAGATCACAGAGATGAAGACTTGTTAAAAAAGAAAAAAGAAAAAAAAAAAAAAAAAAAAAAAAAGCTATGGTAATTGAAGAACTCTATTAAACTGACGAAATGAATTTTGAAAATGAAAAGTTGCACAGCCACCTAGAAGTTATTATTCCAATCGCTCTCATATTTCATTCTGTTACTAATTTTCAATCGTCACTAACATTCTCGTGCTCTTGCATAGCATGTCACAAATTTCAGAATGATAATAAAAAAGTCTACTAACTATTCACCAGCAGATGCACAAAAAAATAGCAGATCTCGCTTGGAAAAATTTTTTTAAAACAAACTGAAAATGATATGAATGCTAGACATGGTAATATTCGTTAGTTACGCAAGATATTTTGAGAACGATAAATGATCTAGCTGGAGGAAAATAACTATGTAGACTGATTAACGAGGGAGGAAAGGATGAATAGGAAGATATCTGTTGTTCAGAAAGAGACGATCTGGAAAAAAAAGTAGGATGCTCGAAGGGAAAAAGACGATCCAGAAAATGTTAAGTGAAGGAAGCCCAAATCCATGAAATTTCCAAACGACACAGCAGATAGAAATATGCAAACTTGATGATGATGAAGGTCGAGAGGTTCCCGTCCTCTCAGTGCTAGCTCTGTCCCAGACCGAGTCTATAGGTAAACAAAACTCTCATATTACGCACCGCTTTCCTCTTCTTACTACCCAGTTTTGCTTCGTTGCTACTTCATTTATGCATTTGCCTGAGACATATCAAATAAACTGTAATCATTCTTTGCTTCATTAAGCTAGGCTCAATGAACCGAAGACAATATATTTTGCATCCAAATTTGGAAGTTAGCAGAATTTCAACTTTTCAGAAGTAAAAGCCATTTATTCGTCTCCAGTCTTTTTTAATGAAATTAATTTTTATTGCAGAAAGTTGAACAAAAAATTAAACGCTTAGATTTAATTGATACACTAGGAAAAGTTTTGATTTTTAATGTTTACTGGAAAATCCACTTAATTTATTAAATAAATGTAAAGAGAAATCTCAAACTGTAAAAAATGCTTCAAATTCTTTTTTTTTAATCGAAAATTTGATTGTAATAGTTTTTGTTTTTTGCTTTACAAAATCGGATTTTATTAATTTTGATAACGAAAAATGAAAAAGTTTAATAAAGTTTAAGGCATCTTTTTAGAAGTTAAAGTTCATCGTTACAGTTAGTTATTTAATAAATTACGTAAGTCTTGCAATAAAACATTTCAAATTGAGACCAAAGAAAATCGGTCCTAAACACCGTATCTGATAACATAACTCCCTAAAGTTGCCGAATGAAATCTGTTGAATACTTGGACTGTGTTCATATCGTTGTCGTTTCATATTATTTAAGAATAATTAGTTTCATCATTCACTATAAATAAGACATTCACTGGACGCTAAAATGTCACCTACAATTTTTTTTTTACATCGAACATCTAACTACCTTAGACTTTTTCCACCAATAAACTATACCAGACTTACTCAACCTCATACTGTTTACTTAGCACTTAAGATCACTTCATACTAGTAAGGATGAATAAGTCATCTTTTCTTACCTTCTTCAGTTATTACCGCCTTTGTCACCAATAAAAAAAGAAATAAGAAAGATCCCAGGCTTCTTTGTTACAAAATACATTGTAAATATTGGATACTTGATCTGAGAATTTACAGTATTATCATACATCGGAAAAGCGGTAAAATTGCCGAATGTTTATTAATTAATAAAGTGTGAAGTATAACAGTACCTGAACGATAAATCTCAAGTTATATAAATTGCACCAAATTTATGCAAAAGAGAAATAAATAACTATGAAAAGTGATCATCATACAGTTGTTGAGAATATAGAAATGCCTTACCAATATAGCTGCTTTAAAAAAAAAAAAAAAGTAAAAGCAAAAGTAAAATTTAAGCTTGTTAAATTTTACTTTTGCTAGTTGTGCTACCGGAAACTCTACTACATGTGTATTTAATAGCAGTACAGATAAAAACACTGTTATTTGTATATGATTAAGATAAATTTGTGGAAATAAATGAGGCGAACATTTACAGAATGATAAACTATATGTGATAATGCAACTGTTAAAGCATGTGATAACTAATTTAAATGTCATTGTGTTGGTGCGGTATGGCGAAGCATTTTTTTCTTCCTTCCTCTTTTGGCATTTGTTTTAAATGTTTTGATTAATACAGAAGCTAAGTAACTCCGAATTAAAGAAACCAGAAGTTCTGTTGAGAATCCTCTTCTCTTTCATTTTTCTCTCAACTAGATGCAAAATCATTATTTATTAAAAATTCTTAAAATATTTACACTTGAGAACTAGTTTCTTCAGAAATAAAGTTTTAGCGTTGATGTGGAAAAGGTAGCAGATAGAAATTGAAATGCTAGCGTAGAAGAAGTATAATTTGTTTTTGAAAAATTGTTGAGTTGTAAATGAACTATTTGCATTAATACCTTTAATATACAGTTACCTGTCATAACTGTTTTTTTTTCTTTTTCTTTGAATAGAGGTAAAAAGTACAGCTACTATGACCAAATCTTGTGAAATTACACGCGAATGAATAGGAACTTTATCCAAACAGTTATACAGTACTGATACAATCTGAGTGATAAGTGAAACTTTTTTTTTTTTTTTTTCTGATAAACAAAACAACTCTTCTCCTACGAAATAGCATACACGTTATCTGCCACATACAAGAATTCCTTCCCAATTCTTTTTCAATTTCCAGTCTTTTATGAGACAGGCAATAGTCTTATCATAAATCTCACAGTGATTAGCAATAATAACATTTTACAAGTGATAGATTAAAGCGCAAACAAAATAAAGGAAATGGCAACGATATATGAATACTTGCACTACTTAAAAGAAGTTACAAATGAGATTTAAATATATCAAGGAATTTAATGAATTTAAATTGTTACTGAAGAGAAAACAACGTAATATACAATAAGTAGGAAGAAGTGAGAAATTTTAACTGCTGTACAGTCAAGAATAATTGTCCATTTTTTAAGCTTTTCTGTTTTTCAGATCAGATGATAGGATGAGCTGCTAAGAATCTTTAAAATGAACAACGACTTTTGCGGACCGTATATCGCAATGGAAAGACGGTGGCAAATCGAATAACACTTCTGAAAATTTGCTTATGTTTAATCTGAATATAGATTAGATTGGCTTAAATTGTAGACTGAAGATAGAGATTTTCAACATCTAATCAAAAAGTTGCGCAACATCTATCTGTAAGGGACTCAATTAAATTAAACGCTTTTAATTTAAATAACAATAAATCTAAAAGAGAAATGGAAACAAAGCTAAGTACCTTCAGCTTCACATTTAGAAAGGTTGTAACAGAGAGACTTTGCACTTCTCATGAGCGAGAAACATAGATTTCGAATGTTTTGGTCGACAGGTATTACGTCAAACATTTCAAGATAGCCATCATCAACAGCAAGCATCAATGTTTGAAACAGTGAATTGTCGGCATGAGTAAAACTTCGCCTGAAATTTTGGTAAAATTTTAAAGAAGATATATTTGCGAAACACTATTTGTACAGTTTGAAAAAGTGAAACCAGCTAAAATTTACTCATTTTTTTTTCGGTTAAAATGGCATGAACAGAGCAAACATACTCAACTTCGCTTCCTATTCTTAAATTATCGCAATCGTAGACATAAAGTCGATAAGTAAATGATTGCTTTTCAAGTTTTCGCCATGTATCATCCCAGTAAAAATCAGCTGGAATATCCTTCTGCAACAAATTCTTAATTAAAGCAGAGTTCATTAATAGCACCTCATTACTTTGCTGAATTTGGATTGATATTGGATAGCAGCAGGGGAATATATCTCTCTTCGCATGAATAAGTATATATATTCAAGCAATTTTTTTTTCCTATGAACTCGGTCTTTACTGCTCTTTCAATATGAACTGAAGAGCAGATTAACTCTATGATTAAACAAAAGTGTTAGCCTAAAAAGATTAACTCGATAATAAAGCCAATGTGCATTTTTTGAAAATTTTAATTCCAACAAAATCTCAAAGAAGAAATGTTTTGGAAAGGAAAAGTTACGAACTGCTTCGCATGCATTGTAGTTGTAGCCATCAGCATCTAGCTTCAAACGATTTTGCCAGTCTAATTCATAAATAAAACGCTTCACTAGATGACTTTTGTCCTTTAAGCAAAAAATTTAGGAAATGTTTGATTCCTTGTTGAAATTGAAATATATGAGAGTTAAAGACTTTTTTGACCCGTCGTTCAAATTCAAATTTATCACTTTTTAGGCCAACCTGTTCGAGACTTTCATTGCACCATTTTGTGATTAAATGTGATTCTAAAATTTGCTTAGCTGTCGCACGTGCCGATGGATCCAGATTAAGCATCGTATCATTTAGATACTGCTTTAAATGTTCATCACCACTTTGTGCCATTCGAACACAAAGTTGCTGAATTATTCAAAACTCAGTGAACTGTCATATAATCTCTGAGAAGACTTAAAGATCGAAAAGTGTATTTTTATTGCAGGCTTCAGTCTCTGAATAATATGACCTGCAAAAAGAAAGAAGGAGAAACTGAGGCACCATCATATCGTTGATCATCCATCGAAACGGCATTCTTCTCTCATCCATCTGAAGTGCAAACATTCGAGGCAAACGGTGCCACCTTTCATTGGGGTAATAGCTGACCATATGAAGTATCAATACACCTAACGACCAGATATCTGCTGATGTCGAATAGTTCTTATAATCTGTCACACTTGTCACACGTTTCAAATTATACTGCTGAAATTGAAATACCACATATTCAAAAATTTTAAATGCATTTAAAAAGAAAATTCGTCTTTTTTTTTGTCAGCACAGAATAAATATAAAACGAATTAAACGCACCTTAAATTTCCCTGCTACACTTTAGCAATACTTTGTATTTAAAAATGTCCGTCCTTTCTTTTTCATCGTGGCGACTTCAAAACCTTTTCTAAGTGACTTACTAGTCAGTTCACTCTTCTATAAAAGTTAACTAAAGCGTTACGGTAATAAGCGACAAACCTTCTCAGCACACATATAATCTGGAGCTCCATCAGGAGTGCGACAATTTACAGCCATGCGATCACTTGCTATCATCCTTGAGCTAGTAAAATTGCTCAGTTTAACGGTACCACCACGAGTCAGATAAATGTTTTCCGGTTGAATGTCACTGAGAAATTTTCATTTAAAAATAAAAAACTCTCTAATTCTGGAAAAAAAAGTAGTGAAATGATGAAAAGAAAACAAACTTATGAATAATATTTGCATCATGAAGATAGGACAATGCTCGGCAAAGTTGCCTGGTTATCATTGCAATGATACGAATATTCATTGGCTAAAAATTAAACTCGTTTTGCATATTTTGGAAGTTTTAAAAAATGCAATTAACAATTAGCAACTCTACCTTCCGACTATGTAAGGTACCATAACAATACCAAATAACCTAAAATAATGCAATAACCTTCCCCTCCTTGTCACGACGATATTTATCAATCAGCTGTTCTAACTGGTACAGTCGTGGAAGGACTAACTGTAAACTTAATGGATGCTCGTCAACTACTGTCGCATGAGCATGCATTATATTTGAGTGTCGGACTCTGCAAAATATCTCAAATTACTTTTAACATGTGAGAATTTAATTAGAAATGCGCGCGCTATGTTACATCTCTGTGGCAAAAAAAAAAAAGAATAATAGCAGTTTTTAACGCAATTCATTTTCAAAAGGAAAAAATTCAGAAAATTGACCTGTTTAAGACATAAACTTCCATAACTATTCCGCGTATAAGTCGGGCAGCAGTTCGTTGAAAAGCCTCGTCGACATCACGCATATCACGTAACATATCATCCAAAATGGCACCAATACGTTTCATTTTAATAACACACGATCGAGGTTCAACGTACGTAAAATCACTGAAGGGTGGATAAGATCGTGCTGTCACAACAGAACTGTAACGTCCTTCAGAGAGTAAATCACCTAAAATGAGAAATACGGTACTATTTACGCATAAAAAACGTTTCTAAACAATTCCTGAACCCACTACACTTCGTCCATTTTCTCCCATAGCAGTTTCAATATATTAATTAACCGTTTGCACCTTTTGAGTACTTCTCCGGTGTGATTTCAGTGTGCCACTCATCACGGATATCGCTCGCAACATACCGGAATGATTCCTTCATGGATCGACCAAATGTATTCCTGATTTCATTCCTGTCCACCTGCCTAGTGCTTCCTAACACTTCTTTCTCCTAAAGTAAGTTTTAATAGTCTAACTAATTACGAGATAAAAGTTCGTGGAATTACAAGAAAAAAAAAAAAAAAAAAAAAAAAAAAACCAAATATTGGTACCGTTGGTAGGTTTGCTAGCATCTTGTTGGCTGGACTTTTCCGTTGTTGTAGTGAAAAGAAATCCGACATCTTTTTTGAGAGAAATCGTTCATTTGCCATTATCTGAAGAGATTTTTACATCCCTATATTTTCTAGAGATTTCACCTGATTTCGTCCCGAACTTGAACCTAACCATATAGAAGTTACTCCAATCTATTCCATTTGAATTCTAATGAAATTCCTAACTCATTTATTCGTTATTCAAAATCCCTTGTCTCTGGAATGTACTGCTGTAACGGATCAACCAAACAGTTTGTAAACTAAGTAAAGAACAACACTGGCCTACCACATTTTTCGCATGCTCCCTTCTATTCTAAAAAAAAAAAAAAAAAAAAAAAAAAATAATTACCGCTTCAATTAGAAGATCACCTATGATGTTTTATGCACTTTTGATTTCTCCAGAACCTTTTAAAAATGTTTTTGACTGTGGCATTGCTTATCTTCGGTCATTCATTAAATGAGTTTCTCATTCGAGTCATAAAATTTATTCTAATAATTTTACAATTCTAATAAATTACAAAACTCAACGACTATAAAACTTTTGCAGTCCAAAAAATGACTTTTTACGACGAAATTTGTTTGTACAGCAGAAGAACATACAATTTTCTGTACAGGTAATCCATAAATTTAATTACGATTTATTTCTTTCTGTTATTGATTTATGTCTTATTAAAAAACAATGTCAATTTTTTTAAACACCGAAACTGGAAATAGGATAGTCTTGATATGGATCGAACCGGGCGGAAGTAACAAAAGTGTTTTATTTCTTATCAACTGACAGACCAGACTTATCAATGTCTCCATTTTTTAGAAAAACTTTGTCATCTTGCACTGTTACTGACTTCTTGTAATATTTGAATTATTAGAATTTCTTGCTCTGTTCAGTTGCCTGTAACAGTTTATAATACACTGTCATTCACACTAGTGCCCTAATATACTTCCATTTCCTGGAAGAACTCTCGATAAGCATTATTCATGTACTGGTTAGAATAGAAATAGCAATTATAGTAGTAATTAATAAAACGTAACTCGAGAAAATTTTTAATAAAAATTCCAAATTCTTCACAAACAGGCTACATCATGTCAGGAAGATATTAGGGTATTTAAAATCGGTATTTAAAATCTTTTCTATTTTTTGATTCTAACTGACTGATGGAATTTTACAATGCTTTTTGGCTGATTTTTCAGTCTGATTTTAAATGACCATGTTGATCGTTGATAGTGCTCTATATCATATGGCTGTCACTAACTGTACAAGTACAGCTGAGGGCGATTGGAATAAAATTCCGGCAGCGATTCCACCAAATGGATCTTTATTGTTTTGGAATTGATAGTAGTTAGGAAAAAAACTATGATTGGTACTCATTATCCAATCAAGCGCATTTAATTTCCATGAGATCCATGTAAAGCAAATCTCATATAAGCGCTCATCAATCTGAAGTGAATGTTAATTTTCCATTTAACAAAATTCCAACTAAACTTAACTGAAATAGAGATTAAGAAACATGCACAGTAGCCCAATGAAGATTTTCATGGAATCCAGAAATGCATCAATTTCATGAGTTGCCGTACAATATCGAAATGTTTGATGAATAGCAGCTATGCGTGCACCTGTAGCCTGAACTTGAGGATGAGTTTGTGATCGCCGTTCTTCCATTCTGCTTCCTTCTAGACAATTCATTCAATTCAACCGTTCTAATGCTTCTATGCTGTAAAGCAGAAAGCATCAAGTAAATGACACCTTTGACTTTCAGTTTCGAAATATCGAAGAAACAGTGTGGGAACAACAGTAGCTGAGCAGTAAGAAATGTTGAGCAATAATTTTGAATTATAAAGAGTTCAACAGTGTCGTGCTTTATCGAGCAAAAAATATCAGGACCTATTATCACTTATCATTGCTCAGTCACAAGACAAGTTTCAAAATAATGGCATGTCATCCTAGATAGTAATCAACCAAATCTCGTGTACTTTTTAAATTTTTATTTTTTGTTTAATTTGCCATCATCAGTTAGCATCTTCAAATGTCCATAATTTTTAAAATATTGTCTCAAGCAAATCCATGAATGAATGGTAAAGTAATAATGCACTGAAACTTCTGCAAAGGAAGTGAAAGTGATTAAAGGGTGATAAAAGAGCTGGGATGTCGCATCTGTACGTAACGTATTGTATAGCAAGTTTACTAAATATGGCCATGAACATGTCCATAATTAGCGTGAACCTTCCGCTTTCAAACAATTCGTTAAATGAAACTATCGGTTACTAATTACTTAGGTGACTAAGANCACTAATTACTTAGGTGACTAAGAAATTACAACCTCTTTTTAATTATCAAAGAATCATTGTTTTATTGAAAAATGTCAATTCTGGACAATATTACATTATGTGATTTTTGGTAATTTTCAGCCAANTACTAATTACTTAGGTGACTAAGAAGTTACAACCTCTTTTTAATTATCAAAGAATCATTGTTTTATTGAAGAATGTCAATTCTGGACAATATTACATTATGTGATTTTTGGTAATTTTCAGCCAAAATCTCATCACTCATTTGTATACGATTAGATGCAGGCATATAGTTGTCGATTGTGATCAGGATGAAAAACAGGTATCAACCGTTTTGCATCCAGGTTACAGCTTTGATTATACAAAAATGAACGTTTTGAGTTAGAGTTAGTGCGAAGGAGCTGTTTTTTGCTTGATCAGTGTCTGATCCATTTCAACAAATTCTTTAAAGAATAAATTTATTTAGGACTGCGGTATTCAAAATTTCCGGTCTTACATAAGCGATACCGCGAAATATTCGTCCAACATGTCATCGGATAGTGTCAGCTCGCATCAATTCCAGGATTTCGCAGTGAATCCAAAAAGTATTTTTATGCCTGCCCAAGGCTTATCGATTCTCTTCTCAGAACTTTTACTTGGGCATATCAGAAATCTTGATAAAGGTATGTTTTGTGACAGTGTCATATTATAAAGTCAATTTTGATTATTGACGCAATTGATAAAGACAAAAACATTAGTCTTTCACTGTTTCATGAAAGAATCTCTAAAAAAGTTCCCTTAGTTCATTTGTCAGCTGCATTTGTTCCAGTATATCCTCAACAAACATACAGGAATACAACAACAAATACTGGGGAATCAGATCTACTGCAACAAGATTTTTTATCACTTGTATCGCTATTGCAGCATCGATCCAGCATCTTGTCAGAAGATCGGACCTAGCAAATATTTTAACATTTTCATTAATTCTGGTAGTAACGATACGATGCACCAACTATCAAAAACTTCGGCCGGAAACTATCATTTAATCATCGCTTTCCAGTATCCAACTTCCAGTGTTTCTTAGGTTTGCTTCATCTATTTTCTTTTTTTTTTTTTTTTTTTTTTAATAAAAACGCACTGTAAATGTGATAAGATCTGGATTTTACCATCCACTATGAATCATTTTGTATTAATTTGTCCACACTAGTCATTGTGCCATAGCCAAAGAGTACTTTATTAATTTATAATTTCCAAATTCTTAATTTAATTGGTATTTCAACCCAAGTACCAAATATAAAAGAAAAAGTTAGGGTTAAATTGGAATACAATTTTAGCTCAGAAGCAGTTCCGCTATATCAATCATATTTGGAGAGTTTAGATAAAATAAAGAAGCAATATGCCATAACTACTTTTTTACCTTGTCATTGCCTATGCGAACGTTTTGCCAATATAACTTCCTGAAAGCAATATCCGTTTGCTGCAGAATATCAATTAATGTACAATTCTGAGATAGTGCATGTTTCAAGATGAATATTTCGCGTTTTTGGACGTCATCTTGACTGCTTTGATCTTATCACTACAATATTTGAATTATCATTATACTGATCGACTTCAATGTAACTTTTTTATACCAGCATCTTTTAGAGGTAACCTAAGGAGCAAGTGGAAGATACCTTCTCACACCTTCTTCACGTTGTCCTAGCTTTCATCCGAAGAAAAAAGTGAAGGAATGTATTTTTAGAACCTTTTACTAAACGGAATTACAACCTAGTCAGTGGATCAGTTATACATCACTAAACTGCTCGTTCCTTAATTACTGTTCTTTTCGAAAATGTGAAATATGCTGTCGCGGAGCTGTACAGAGCGGCAGTCTGTTTCAAAGTAATAATTCCATTTATGCTGAAATATTCTGCTCAACAGATAATATTGTTATCCTATTCAGCGATTACATGTATAGTGTAAAATGAGCCTAGCAAATTATCTTAAGTTACTTTTTGAAAGCAAGACATAAAGTATCTCAGGAGAATGAAATTTTTCTGTTTGATGTACGAAAGTAGACCGTACAGCTCTCAGAACATAAATTACGGTGCTTTAGCTTTATCGATAGGTAGATACTATATGCTAGTGATATTAGATAATTGACATCAATGTTACAATATTATTATTAAAGAAAGCTTCCTGATAAAGCCATTTCAAATAAAACTCATAGTATCACAATTGATGTATAAACTTATGTCTTTTGACTATCGATTTTATATGGATTGTAAATCACTTCAGTTTTTGTTTCAATCAGCAAAATATGATTCAGATCGACATCCTTCTCACCTGTTTGATACGAGTATAGGTAATTTACCAGATTTAGTGATACCTACCGATATCATTTAGGTTCTCGTCGAAAATAATTGCAAAAATATTGGCCGGAAAATTCGTCAAAATAATAAGCGCCGTAATAATACAAGTGCTGTATTTTTCAAAAATTAGCATTTTTTGGAGCATTCATTTCATCATGTTTAAGCTTTAATTTTGTTCAACATCCATTCGACCTTATCTTAATTTTTCAAATGAGTATTATGTATTCAGGTGGGCTATAGTAGACCGAACGCTCTTTTACTACTTTAAACAGCACGGTGAAGCAGTTCGAACAGAAGACGTTGAAGTTCGGTCTACAGGAAGGTAAAATAGAAGTTGAATTTTGTTAACTTTTAATTCATGATGCATTGCTGATTGATTTACTCTGCCTTTATCTGTGAGCTAACAGTTGCGTAAAGTTGCAAAATTAATTTTGTCATATTCGAATTTCGAGCAAACTGTTTTGTATCTCAAAATATCCTATCTCAGAAGTAATCTAAGCAATTCTAATCCAGTCCGGTCCTCAGTTTTTCAATCAGCCAAATTCTGCTAATTTTGATGATTGATACTGGGAGTATAATTTAGTGAATAGTTTCTGAATGTAAGAGTGTACTATTGACAGGACAATCCAATGCAAAGATCTTTCCTGAGAGTGTTTTCTGTTCAGTCTCACGGCAATGATCAGAAATATGTATCAGTCTCGACAAAAAGTTTCAGAAGCTATGTAACTCTGTGGCGTTTTCCACAACTTTTATGTATGAGCCCGAAGGATGAGTTTCATGCTAGATAAATAAAATCAAACGAAACACAAAATATCGATGTCCTAGGCTTAACAGCATCAGTCACAGACTATCACCTCGACAGCTATGCTGCACAACAAAAGAGTAGTTTGGAAAAGTACGTCTTGAAAATGGGAAGAGATTCGTTGCATTGTGTTCTATATAAAAGAGCGAGGAGGAATTGTTGAAGTGTGATTGGATGTGGTGGCAATTGTGTGGTGTGTTGGTGTTCGGTTGGGCTATTTTTGAAGTTTGTGTTATCTCTATCTGGTGTGGGATTGCCGGATCCGGTCTCGGATTCGACTGGAATTTGATAGTGGCTATTTTGTTGACTCTCTTGATTTCAGGATTGCTTTTCAAGTTTTCTTTTATAAGTAGTCATTACTAGGCTGTTGAAATAGAGTAGGTTGGCGAGGCAAGCAAATGATATTGAATTTATGTAAACTTTTAGATTAATCGGGTAATGGTACAGTAAGCAGATGTTATGGATTTATTCGACGATATATTAAAGCAAGCTAGTAGTAACACTAAAAATGCTAGTAAGGAAATTCGGAAGATCGATGAGGCGCGTCAAAAAACCGAAAAATGTATGAGTGTACGGTTGGTTGCGGAAAGAAAGCAGTCGAAAGTTGTCAAAGTCCCCGTCGAGCAGCCGAAGGTACTTGAGTTGATTTGTTATTTTTCTATATGTTTTCCATTCTTTGACTTTCCTTTCCACTTTCTTGAAAAATTCTTTAAAAAGAAGCATAAGTTTGAGTGGTACTACTCGCCCAATATTTTTAGGCCCTAGTTTGGGACATGCATTCCCTCCTTCCTACGGAAGTGAAATATATTAAAGGTGAGGATGGTAATTTCAAATTTCTGATGTTCTTTCATCGAGGAAAAAATTTCATGTTTTGGAAGACTTAAAATGACTTACTAGTTGGGTTTATTTCTTTTCTTGGATTCTCCATTCTTTCCTCCTTTCATCTACATTAGTCACATTACAGCGCATCTTACGCCAATTCACCTTCCGGATGTACCTTTTTCTTTTATGTCTTCCGTACTATAATTCGACTTTGCGCAAATTTTGTACTCATGCGTCTTTTAACTGAGTAATTTAGATCGTGTCATTATACAGTAATTTCCGATAAGCAGCAAGCCCTCATTATCCTTTTTTCGTCATAAAAATTTGGTAGTCTTCTGAAAGGTTAGATTCCTAGCCTGTGCTTTTTTCTTTTGTTGATAAATGCTGCTTCCCCCAGTATGAGAGTTATTTCAAGGGATAAATTTTAAAATAATTACATAGAAATTAATTTGCATTACACAAAAAAATTTTCAGTTTGTTATTCCGAAGAAAAGAACGAAAGAAGAATCGGCTGTTGATAAAAGCAGAATAGCGTTATTTTTACAGAGAAAGGAGGAAGAGAAGCGAAAAGCGTTGATTGAGAAAAAAAAGCAAAAAGAGGAACTTATAAAATTAAGGCTGCAGAGTTGTGGTGGAAAGGTTAGAGTTTTCTTTTGATCTTAAAAATATTCAATTACACATTTTTTAGATTTAAGATGAAGTATATTACCTCATGCATGCCTCATGTGTCGTACATTTTTACTGCAGAGAAATTAGTTCTACATGTTTTTTTTTTTTTTCAAATAAAAATTCATTTTGTACTCTATTGTATAGGCGAATAAAAAACTCGCTAAACAGTTTGGCAGCACTCCAATTGAGCTGCAACAGAAATATGGTAATGATCGCGAACACGAAGAACATTTGAAAAAACAGCAAATTAGAGAAGAGGTCAGTTCCGCGAATTTCTTCGTAGCTGATAACGTAATTCAGTGCAGCTCGTTTCTGATTGTGATACTGCTAGCTGTCGAACGTAACTGTACATCGATCTTACGGAAGAGGTCGACTATACCTATTACCGAATCATTTTTCGCAATTTTTCGTTCTTGTAGTTTTTTACAACTTTGTATGTTGCCGAAGAATTGGATATTACTAATCGCAGAATTTTTCCTTATATTTTAAAAATAAAACGAATCACAGAAGCTAGAAATTTTTTTCGCATATAGTAAAATCTCATATTGATTTAAGTGATTCACGAGATTGTTATGAACATTCTTTAAAAGCTTTTCTTATTCTTCAGGAAGAAGCAGATCGTCTCAACAACGTTTTGCGTGGAAGTGTAGTGAAGGCTTTAGAGCGAAAGAAGGTGGCTGAGAAAATAGCAAGTGTGGAATCTCGTAAGAATGGTCCATACAGAGTTGGCATTAATAAAAAGAATAGTCTAAGACATTTGACGTAAGTTTATTTTGCCTCTTGGCGTTAAATTGCAGATTAGAACAAATGGTGCTCATTAAAAAGGCATGTTAAATTAGCTCATTCCAACGGTGCTCTGTAGTATTAATTTTAAAATTTGTTGAGAAAGCTTAAAGAATACTTATGTTTAAGGAAAGAAGATTCTCCAGGGCCTTCTACATCATGCGTTGCAGAAGGCAAAGCAAGGAAAATCGATACGAAAGTTTCACTTAAGCGCCGCTTACCTCCAATTGAATCAAATTTCCTTTCTCTGATGAAAAAGGTGAGGGTAATTTATTAACTTGATAGTTTGATATTCACTATAATATTCCAACTTGACATGAGTGTTTTTCGGCTCTGATTCTCAGATTTATTTCTTGAAACATTAATTTTCTGAGTAAGGCAAGGTGATTGAATATCCACAGTCTAATATGTAGACAAATCCGTAGTTTGTAACTTAATGTCAGTTTGGTCTGAAATGGGGAATCTCTTTCAGGCAGAAGCAATACAGAGTGGTAAAGAATCTCCTAGTCCTCCACCGCTTCCTGTTTCAGCACCATCAAAAAAAAGAAATCTACCTAATGGACTGCTTCGACGAGACGTTAGAGAAACTAAACGTGATAGTAAAGGCATATCAAAACCAGCTAATGAAAATAATAAAAAGACTGCCACTGGACAAAGAAGGTGTGATTTAATCTTAAATTACTAATGAATCAAAGTGCATAAAAAATTAGTAATTGTACAACGTTTATGTGTTTAGTTCTCATGCTGTAAAAAAGATGAATGAGGTCCACATTAGTCATGTCAAGGAACAGAAAGTCTCACCAACCCTGTCATCTGGATCATCTGCTGCTCCTCCTTCACGGAGATATCTTCCAGGAGATATCAGGTTTGTTTGAATAAGTCCTCCTTCAAAGCCAAGTTTTAAGCATTAACATTTTCATGACTCATTCATGAAAATTTTTTGGGATTTACCCATCGCAGTTGTCTATTTTGAGCCGTTGCTAATTTCGAAAATGCTTGTCACTCTACTATATCATTATGGAACGTAGTACTTTACTTCACTTTAATTGTTTTAGATACCAAGGACCTCCTGTAGGACGTTGTCAGACAGGTGTGAAGGCAGAAAGCGGTTCAAGGACTGTACCGAAAAATAATGTAAAGGAATCCAACAATAAAAACATACAAATAAGGTAAGAATATCGAGTAGCTAACTTAAACTTTATTTGAAATAGTCCTATCGATATTACTTTTAGTACAAAATGATAAAAAAAAAAAAAAAAGAAACATGTAATTTGAAAAATGAAATTGAATTATTCTTAAGACTAATGTCGTTTTCCTCCCTTTTTATTTGGAAGTTTTCATATGCGAGACCTTTGTTTAAAGAAATGAAAACTGGATAATTATGTTAAAATTGATTTTTCCTTTTGCTTTGCAATTTTCGGCTTTCAGAGCTCCTAAAAGAATTATTGGAGAAAATGTTGGGAGAAATGATAACCGGCGACAAGATTCATCAAAACGAATGATGTCCCGAGATGAAGCAATTGCTCGCTTCAAAGCACGCGAACGCACGCGTCTAGAAGAGTATGCTGTTTCTTCTTTTTCTTTTAACTTCTATTAAAGTATAACGGCATACTTCATGAGCTAATATTGGTTATTGGTCTTGCTTAGACTTCGTCGGCTAAGGGAAGAGGATGATTTGGATGAAGATGTTGATGATGAAGAATATGACAGTGAAATGGATGATTTCATTGATGATAGCGAATTTGACGAGCATCTCAAGCGCGGTGATTTGGAGGAAACGTTACGGTATTTTTTTTTTTTTTGGTATTTATAACACCATGCTTATATTCTGCTTCTTAAGAGCCTCGGTTTCATTCCTCCTTGAATATATTGTTTCTTAGCATTGTATTATTTAAGGCTAATAAATCCACGATACAACAAAAATCGTTGGAAGTTAAGAGAGCGGATGATTGATGATCGCCATATGGAAGCAAGCTATCGTGATATTGCTCGTGAGGAAAAGCGAAGCTCAAGAATAGGTTTAATTGAAGACATTCGAGAAGCCCAGTGCGGTAAAAGTGTTGCGTTATGATTTAAATTTAAGTATGATGCTACGAAGTAAAAGTAGTGTTGTTATAGCATTAATTTTTGATATTACGTAGGTCGAATGATTCATGTTAATGTTTCGCATTATATTCAGGCAGAAATATGTATAATTCGGTCTTTCTTTCATTTTTGATATTAAAAATACTTTTTAGTTCTTAACTAGTATTACCTTATCATCACGTATCAATTTTTTCCCTAGTACAATACGATTCGTGGTCAGTCGCTTTCTTCATTTTCATTTTTCCATTTCCCATACTCAGACATATGAACAGGTTTGTAGGTTTGTCCCTCAAGAATCTAAATTCTAGATTTAGAAGACGGTTGATAATTTTATGGTGAAATTGAGCCAGTGCAAAAGTAAATTCGACATATTGAATCTTTCTGTTTATCTTGTTATGTGAACGAACTTCCCACTGCTTCCATCTGTTTCTACTAAGCTGTTAACCAAATTGCAAAGTTTTTTACATCTTGGGTATTTGCGATTTCAACAAAGCAATAAGTTGTCAACTACATCTCCCTTATTGCTTTGTTGAAATCGTTTTTTTGCCTATACATATATGTATACACAAAATTTCCTGGATATTTTCAAAACGGTGTTTTACTGAGATTTGCACTTTTTTTCCTTTTTTTTTTCTCTCTGCTCATACATAATGTGATAGCTTTTCTGTTTTTCACTTCTAATGCTTTACGGATGATATTTATACTATAAAATTCTTATAATCCCAGTTGCCGCAACGAACATTCCGAACATCTAGCAGCTTCATCCTGCAGCTGCCTTTATTAGGAAAAATACTGAGAATACATCTTTTTAATAAAAATTTTAAGTCATTTTGCAAATTTGCGTCTGTGTTGAGTAACAGACTTTGCTTTTGATGACATGCTTTCCAATAGTACTATGAAAATATAAAATAGGAAATGTAACTTTGAAATTCAGAATCGACGTTGTTTTTGCAATATGGAGCATTTGTTAGAAATTAGTATTAAATAGTACAACTAAAAGCTACAATAGTTCTTTCGGTAATAAAGAAAAAAAAAAAATAGAACATTAAAGTCTGTGTAACGCATATAGAAAGATGTCACTGATACAATTGGTACAGCTGGGGTATACCTATCCATAAATAAGGCAAAGAGGAGTGACATAACAATCAGCCATCATTACTCCGATAATGTCCTTGACCGATTTATACCCTCCTTTAAAGGGGAGGTTTCATATAGCCATATCAAAAGTGGGTCCTCATTTTTGGAGTTATTTTTAGGTTATATCTTTTTGGGTCTTAAAGCTACGCCGGCACCTTCTGACTGTTGATGCAATGACATACAGCTCAATGAGGTGAAGGACGGTGTTCAGTATGCGGGTTATGCTTGGCATTTGTTATTTTTGAAACTTCATTTTTTCTAAAATTGGCCTAATGAATAAGTTCTTTATTCTCAAATATCATCGAGCAAGTGTTTCCAGTGATTTAGTATTTTTTGATATGACTTTTTCTAATCAGAAACTTTCGTGAATTTTGATACTTCTTATGCTTAGAGAGAGTAATAATGATGATAATCAATCAATACATAATACATGATATACGATTTATGTTATTCAATTAGCTGATACGATGATTCCTGCTAATTTCAGTGATTTTCTGTCAAGAACAAAATAATTCTTTCCCTCCATTCATTAAAAAAAAAGAGTGCCTACCGAAATCAATGCTATCTTCACATTTATCACTTTCTTTTATCTAACATTAATGAATTCTGATAGTTTCCAAAATTCCACAAAGAGGAAAGAAGGATGTATGCATAGATATGCGCAGAAAATATTTTTATTTCAATTGCATTTTATTTTGTGTCAAATAATTGTCCTGGATGTGGGTGAGGAGGGTGCTGAACACACGATGACACATCCGAATAATCAAAATCCAGGGTTAGGAAAGGGAAACAAACGTAATGCGGGCCATGACCTAATTACACCGCGGAACTCAGTGACTGACTCCACAGTCCAACCGAGGGATTGAAATTTATGACGGATGAATCAAATCACCTCTTTACTGCTGCTACTGCTCAGTGGCTGGAAATATATGCTTACTACACTACCTTACCACAGATTAAACCTTTATATTTTGTTTGTTTTATTGCTCTTTTCGTTTTGCATTCTCGTCGCATAATTCATTTCATAGGCAGTTAGTTGTTGAACGATTAAATTTTAGACGATAACTTCTCTCAATCTAAGCACTTAAAATTTTCCCTTTAATTAAGTACAAGTATCTTTCAATTTTGGCAGTCTTAAGGATCGTTCTCTAATTTCTAATCACTATCACTACCAATTTCCAGCCGAAAATTGAACTGGCAGACAGATTAAAATTAACATTTAAACTGCAAATTGAATGAACAATTTTTGGAACTGAAGAAATTGTAATAATAATAATAACGACGAGCAATCTGTTCATTCATAGCAAAAATGTTCATCTTCTGATTTTTCTGCCAAAGCTTTATCAATCTATCGTATCAGTGTTCAAACTATTTTTACGAATCTACACTTATCTGTTTTATTTTTATCTTTCAAGTAATCATGCATTCTCGAAGTAACAAATGCCATTAGATAAAAACACGATCTCTGGAAGTTATATTTATTGTTAATGGAGTAGTTCTAAATTTGTTCATATATTATTTTGTGTTATTTTGTGCATTTTCAGTAGAAACAAGTTTTGAAATGACTAATAATTAGCAATCTGCTTAAAACATGGACTGTGGAAAACTAAAGTAAAAATCTATTGCTTATGGTAAATACATAACTGAACTTCAAAAAATAATGAAGCAAAGTTTATTTGAAGAACGCTTATTAATTTTGCATATAAATGGTGATAACTGTCACAAGGAAAATAATTTTCATGAGGTTTTCATATCAGTCATGTCAAATAGTTGAAGACAATATACAGTTACAGCCTGGACATTTAAATTACTTCTTGTATTTGAATGTATCTGTCACTTCTGTAACAATTAATTAATTAATTGCTTCTGAATTGGAATTAGTCATTTGACAGAATATATTTCGCGAGAACTATTCAGTGCTTTTTCATTAGTTTCCAGTAATTTTTCGAAATTTTCTAAACACTTCTTGGTTCAAATGATTTTCCAGCAGGTAGTTTCAATGGATCGGTTATTGTTCCTTGCATCATCCTTTATGTGTACTAAGCAAACGATGATACCATTCGATTTTAATGACGGTAAGTCACTGAATTTCTAGCTTATAAAAAAGAGTTGGTGGATGAAAATTCGATTATAATGACAAAAAAAAAAGTCATAAAATTGAGGGCTATTGCATTTATTTGTTGAATTTTTGATTGAATGGGTTTGTTTACACAACCGGTAAAAGCAGGTCAGCAAGACTTACAGTGTACCTAACAAGATAATAAGGAAAGTCCCTCGCTTGATGGTGCCATACGTAATTCATTTCGGAACATGCAAAGCAGATCTGTTGCCCAAAAATGCCGTGATGAAAATTATAGTTTTCAAGAAGTCGAGAGTTTGAAGTAATTGTTCGGAAGCAGACTTTGTGCATCAGGCAACAAAACGAAAGAGTAGAATCATTTTAGAGTGTGCATTCATTACATACATCATCGAACGCGGACACCTGGTGGAAGGTAGAATAATTGACAAATTGCAAGCGAACGCATTTCAGGATTGCCTCCAGCACTGCTCAAAAGTATATCATTCTGGCATGTTTTTTCTTTTTCTTTTTCTTTTTTTGGTATTGTAACATTTCTTGAAAATGTTTAAAGCTGAAAGGTGACATAAAGATTTCCTTTATAGTACATTTTTTAACTACACCTTATGTGTCTTGCATTTCAGGAAAGACGATGCACCGGAGTGAATTTCCTGATAGATGTAAAAGATGAACCAGTATGTCTGTTTATCGACCGGACAGGATTGGTAAACGAGTCGGAGATGCCTATTCCGGAAAGTGTAATTTATAGCGCAACACCTTTTTGTCTCACTCAAAGTATAACCTATGAATAATTTACAATTTATAAATAGTGAAAAGAGTGGATTTTAATTTAAAGATAAAACGTCAAATTTTGTTCATACATCGACTGATATTTTCCTTGTTTTATCAGAATTATCATCGTACTGTACCGATAATACCACTTGGTCATTTGAAAAGTTTCCAAAACGGGACATTATCGACGACAAATTTGTAGACATCGCTAAAGGAGCGATTTCGCTTGAAAAATGCTTGACCACCTGTTTAGAAAGGTTATTTTTTAATGTGACATATTTTAGTGATGTCAATTCATTCAGCAAGTGAAATATTCTGAATTTGAATGAAGATTCGATAAATGTTAATATAAATATTAATATAATATAATTAATATAATAATATAATAATATAATGTAATATAATAATATAATAATTAATTAATATAATTAATATAAATATAAATGTTAATAAATCATTGTTGCGCAGTGGGCGCATCGCGGAACAATATGTAGCTCAGAAGTTCTGCTCATTGACAAGTGAACTGTGCGACAGTTTTTCGAGACAGAGATAGATACTGCGTACAACATGCGGTCATGAAGCTTAAAGTGATCTTAGTATTGGAACAGAAGCTGTCTAATGCATCTCGACTGAAGTTATGTTTTAGAGAGCAATGCAGGGCAACCTTATACAATAAAAAATCAGCGCAGTGCCGTTATTTGAATGTTTCAATTCAAAACGTTCACAATATGAAAAGAATCTTCAAAGGCAGTGAAGAGGTGGATTTATACGAAAACAATTGCTTTCCTGGAAGTTCGTTTGAATTTAACATTTTTGGAAGAGCATATTGTCATTACAGTTCACTCATCTCATCGATGATGGAGCTGATCTTTGCTGCGAATTCTCGTTAATCCGACTACTTGTCCGAGCTTTCCAAAAATAACTTTTCATAAAGTAGTTTTAGTCCATTACTCTTAGTTTTGGTTGACTACAAATGGGAACCAATAAATTTTTATGTGTCAGCAATCCAACACTGATATTTCTGTTTTAGATCTTATTGCTGATGCTGCACAGTGTCAATTCATTCGAATGCAGTCATCAGGCTTCACAGATTTCTTCGACGAGCGTGTTACGGACGTAAGTGGGGAGACTGAATGTCAGCAGTTATGCATCGCTTGGGACCGTGGTACTTGTCGCTACTTCACGTATCAACAAGGAGCACGTATATGTTACTTGAGCCATACATCACCACGAACGTTGAACAAGAATCCCCTTGAGAACTACGATTCAAATTTGACATCTGGTGATCTAGAGGATTGCATACAGTGTCAGTTTTACAATTTAAATTTTTATTTCATTTTTATGGATAAAAAAGTTTCGAAGTAGCAATAGCCGAAGCATAATGTTACTACAGAGGTGATCTGTTGACGAAATGATTGTGAAAATTTTAATTGCAGTTAGCTTAACGTGCAAGCCAGATAGAATGCATATACATGGCACGTCGTTGAAGATGTTTTCTGGAACACTCAAAGCAAAAAACGATAAGATATATTCCTGTGAAAGGAAATTCTTGCATGTTTACGAATTCGATGCTGAAATGCTTTATAATGATTGCGGAATGCAAAAAGCTGTTTGTATTTATCACCTTCTAGTTCACTTTCCACTGACAGGCGAAAATTTTAATTTTGAAATCCTTTTCTCAAACTTCCTTCCAACATTTGATGCATTCACGGTTGTTGCTGCAAAAAATAAATATATAAAGAATCATATAGTTTTTTTTTTCTTTCAGCATTCTCCTTATTTAACCTTTTCAAATTTGGTAATGTTAAAGGAAGGTAGCACTGAATTGATTACTGTCAAGGACNCTTTTTTTTTTTCAGCATTCTCCTTATTTAACCTTTTCAAATTTGGTAATGTTAAAGGAAGGTAGCACTGAATTGATTACTGTCAAGGACAAATTGCTGAAGGTCAGTCAACAAGGCTTATTTTATAGTTATAAAAGGCGCTAAACAGAAATACTGCTCTAATAGTGCCTATCTAATTTCATTCAACAAGCTTCTGCAAACTTTTTCCTCTAATCATAAGTTAAAATTAAAAAATATCATATTTTTGTCATATATTTTCACTACAACCAGCTCACTTATTTCACTGGTTTTAATTTAGAAGTTTCACCGAAAGATCAACACCTGCCACTCCAGTTTCAGGTGATTTGCTATATACACAACGATTTAGAAGTTTTACCGAAAGATCAACACCTGTCATTCCAGTTTCAAATTGAAGATGAAAATGCGACAAAGCAGATGATGTGAGTTCACTTTTAAGTCTTTTTTTTTTTAAATGAAATTTCTGATTCCAATAATCATCTTAATTTTATGGCGTTAAATTCTAAACACATAAATTACTGCTCATTTCACTTATGGAAAAAGAAAATTTACAGGTCAAAGAGCATACAGATAACGTCACAGTTACGGAATCATGTAGCTCGACCTAGATACACAATGGAAGTGATGGATGTCAATAAACATCCTGCAAAAATGGTACAGATGGGTGATAAGGGATATCTTTTACTAACACTACATGAAGTAAAAGTTTTTATCAGCTAGTTTAATTGCTTTGATGATTTCATTATATTTTAATCGACAAGTGTATATTTTTAACTTGATCAATTTCATTCAGTATGTAACATTTTAGAAGCCAATTAAATTTTCGATAATTGATTTATCCGCACGTGACACAAAAAGTGGCAGAACTTTTACCATCATTGATTCTAACGGGTGCGAAAATTTCTGATATTTTTTCAACCAAACCTTTGTTCATCCAGAATTTTCAGCTATAATTATACTTTTGTTATTTTATTTTTCGTTGCAGTTGTGCTGTTCCAGATGGTATGCTCAAGGATATTCTTAGGATTGATAAAAATCATTTGCAAATGACAATCATCTTTGATGGTTTCCCGGACGAGGTTGTATCATTGTAATTAGCACATTCCATTTATAATTGTATGAAATTTCAGAAAAAAAGAAAAAACGGAATGAATAAAGAAACTGTAAGAGAATTTCAAATCTCCTAAATTTTGTTTTTTTTTTTTCTTTCCTTTTCGATCAAAAATTTATTGCTTTTTATTTTTGTGAAAGCTGGTATATTTTAAAATGGCCAGAAGAGTGAACAAAATGCAGGTAATATTTCTCCTACTTAATTTTCAGGTGGATATTATTTACCAAGCATATATCATACCGTGCAATGAATTCTGTGATCCTATTGGCTGCAACAAATTGAATTCTATAAAAAACCGACAAATCAAGTACCGTTTCAATAATTGGCGCAGGAATATTTTATTTAATTTTATACCAAATAAGTTCCATCCTTTCTAAAATTTTGATTGCAGTATTAAAAATAGAGTGCGGAAGAGACGATCAATAATGACTGCATCAGAATCACGCCTGTTTCAACTTTCTGGAGACATATACACTGTAAAGTCATCGAATAAACTGAAAATTAGGCAGAAATCAAAAAAAGCAGAAGCAGGTATGCCTTGCTGTTCAGGATGATTTGTAAAAATCCCTGTTGGCAAAAATTAATACTCTATTTGACGCTTTTAATTAAATCATCAGAATGACTTTTATCCAATTCAATTTTTTTTTTTTTTTTAATTATTTTACAAAACCTTGTTGGAAATCCAAACAAAATTTTTAGAAAGTAATGGCTTGCGAACAAAGTCAGTGATGTTGTTTTATGAAGAATCAATAAGAGAGGCTGGTAAGAACGTAAGTTTAAACACTGATGAATTCCAATAGATCGGTTTCGATTAGATTTTTAGGGTTTCCCTTTAAGTCTCCTAAACAATTTTAGAGTTATAAAATCTTGCAGGAAGAAGAAAAACTTACAATAATAAGTCAGTTGGTATGTATTGCCGAAGACGTTAAGTGTCTAATTGCTTTCCTGGCACTTTGTTTTCAGGCCTTGGTATTGCTCATGATCATTGCTATCACGTATACTATTATTCAGGTACTGCTTTTGTGACTGAAATACTATAAATTTTTGTCGGTTTACGTGAAATTTTTAATTTCTTTTCCCCTTCCATGGAAGAGTTTCTTTTAAACACGTAGAAGTGGGAAGAATTGGTATTAGACAAAATAAGCAAATATATTAAATTAATATTGCAACTTGCATTTTAATGATTCTGTTTCAGCATTGTGTGCGGCAGCAAAGAAATTCCGGAACCTTGCAGCTAAGTCAAAATATCGAGAATAAAAATGAAGCTGTTCGAAGACTTTCGGAAAGTTGAAATCTTACAGTATAACCAAAAAATAACTGAGTGAGAATCTTTATAAAATTAAATTCAAATATTCATTGAACAAATCGTCTTTCATTTATGCATTTAAAAAAACAGAATGTTTCTATAAAATGCCTTTTAAAACATTGTTCTTCTCAAAGAGACTTTAAAATTTTATTATAATCGAAATTACGGCTATTTCTTACGGAATTGGAGAGAAAGATATTTTATTGTAGTAAGATAATAATAATAATAAACTTAGAAATATTGCATATGAATAGAAAATGGAAAAAAGAATAGTGATATGAAAAGAAGTCCTGCAGGAAACCATATTACTTCGTTTCTGAACTCTAACCGGAATATAAACAGACTTGCATCTACGAGAGAAAATCACTTTTTGAAAATTTCTGTTTCAAAATTTGCTCTACTTTTTCTTCGAAATTCCGCATGCTAACAGATTCGACCGTTATGTTAAGCAATATGTTCTTCGTATTATATCAGACAACTGTCAGGAACAACTCTGCATCGATAGCGCGCAATTCCATTTCCTTCAAGAAATTTTGAGTTGCAAGTCTATACTGGAAATTAAAATTTTTGGCCTGATAAAAATAAGTGTTCATTGCCTTTTTTTTCCAAAATTTTAAATAATACTGAATAAAGTTAAAAATATTCTTTGCTACAACATTGTCCAAGTAATGAAGTCATTCTCGACTACATACGTATCTCGATCAGCAGTGACCACCATCATTATCGGATCATCGACAACGCTAACATCATACAGTCGCATGAACCATTTTTGCATGCTACTGACTGTAATTATTGAATCTATACTACTAGTAAAACTTACTTTTAATTATTGAATGTTGAAGCGACAATTCTAAGGTTTTTCATCTAGGTTATAATTCATTTATTATCGTATAACTCAGACTGCAAATTGCATCGGAGCATCTTTACAACAGTTTACCACAGTATACAGTAATAAAATAGTTTCTAGAAGTTTTTCTTAGGTCAAACAAACGTTGCAACGTTACGAGAAAACTACTAAAGCAAAAGAAGGTTAACAGTAAATAAATTAGCCTAAATGACTTAATTAATGATCCTGTCCATTAGCACAAATGAATGCTGCAACCTCATAGGCATTGCGTTATGAAAATATGTCGGCTAGGAAAATTCACATCCCTTCTCTTATCGCCATTTAGAATATTTTTCAGATTCATACTTTTTTGAACTAGCAAAAACAAAAATTAAGCAACAAGCGATTAATACTTGACAACGAGAACTTCCGATGCAAAGAATAGTGGAAAAAATGACAGAAACAGTGTCATTGTGTAATGAATAAGTCCTTTATAAACAAACATAGCTTCTGGTTCGTATAATAGTTTGAATTTTGATACTACTCATAATTAGAGGAACATTAGTTTAAAGAAGACAAAAAGCACTTTCGCAATATTTGCGTATTAATATTTTTCAGAAAAAAAAACAATTAAATTAACTTTCTTTTAAAAAAAAAACAACAATGGAGCTAAACCTGGTAAGCAAACCATATTGGACAAAAAAAAAAAACGCTTCCTTTATCAACAATTAAATAAGTTATATGATTCATATCATTACCATACAGCTGGGATATCGCTTCCATTGTTTTATAATTTATCGAATGAAAAGGAAATGATTGCCAACTTCTTTCTAAAATCAAGAATCAGGCAAACGAGTACAAAAAAACTTGCATATGAGTGCAACTGCTCACTCTTTCATATTGAAACAAACTCAAGTCCAAAAAATTTTACGGCATTCATCGCACAGTAAACACTGTAAACTCTTTGTTCAACTCGATATGAAAGTCATGTAAAAGTCGAGGTTCCCTCGAAATATCAGTTCATATTCATTGAAAACACTATAATTTATTTCTTACACCAATTGACAATTACAGAAATTCCTCACTGCATGTAATTCAAAAAGAGGAATTTATTTTAGTTCAGATATTTACTGAGTTGATACTTTTATACAAATTTGGACTTTGAATGCTTACGTGAAGTAGAAAAATATGCTCTACTTGCAGAATTATATTATACGTATGAAATTTGTGTGAAAATTTTAAAAACTTCTAGCAACAAATAATTACATTAGATCTATAAAGGTCTGTTATTATTTCTGCCTTATTTTCCTGCTTATCCCCTTATGTTTCAACTTGGGGTCCCTCTACTTTTTTACTATTTCCGGCAATTCATATCGCGAAATATCGTGTTCATTTGCAAAGATTGGAAGCAGTTATTCGTTCATTTTCATGGGAACGTGCTCCATATTCTTGACTTGATTCTAAGGTATCACCATTTCGGCTAATACATTTTGTTGGAAGGATTAAAAAATTTTTAGAACAAATAACATATATCTTATAAGAATATTTTGTCCATGATAATATTCATTCACATGATTAGTTTGGTTATGGTGGTCATGTCCCAAACGATATGGGTACCATTCAAAGTATCATGATGGCTAAATAAATAACAGATCGAGAAACAACGGTGATAGACTGAGTTGATTCTGAATTTTTTTTTTTTTTTTTGGTACTTCTCGGTCATTCACTTGTTGATATTTACTTCTTCCGTTTGTTGGAAAAGCAAATGTTTATATCATTTTCCTGTACATTGAAGAAAACAAAAGACGGGAAATCAACAGCATTCACTTTCCACATTATAGCAATTAGTTCAGAATTTGAATACCTGATGCTTTTTCAGAAAGCAATGCATCGCTAAACAGTTTGTTACACTTCATTCGGTACACTTTTTGCAGTGCTTAGATGAAGAATAGTGTGAAAGGAGAAGTTGAATTAACATTAACAAGTAGGAAGTGGATTTTGAAAATTATACAAACAGTATGGGCACTTTAAAATGGAAGTAACTGGTGGCCGTTTGAGAAAAATTAGATTCGGAAAGAAAAGCAGAAATATATGTCTTACCGAAAATTTTTTGAATCTATTGAATCTGTTTGAAAAAGAAAAAATTACAGTGAAGCAATTATACACAGATAAAAAGCAATCAAATAATAAATTAACAAGAAGAGAAAGGATATTCGTAATATACAAACTGAGCAATTAAACTCTTTCAATAGCAAAGAAAATTTAAAAATCATTAGCTTAAATTTTGGAATGACTTTCAAATTTGAACAGTGCACTAGACATATTCGCAAAAAATGTTCAATTTACTGCCCTAGTTCTGACCGTAAACGATACCAACTAGCGTTCCGTCGGCGGTAAATACGCCTTGACGGGCAGCTTCCCGGAAACGAAAGTTTTTCGGTTCCGGGGGAAGTATGGTTGCAAAGCTGAAACTTAAAGAAATTGACGGAAGGGCACCACCAGGAGTGGAGCCTGCGGCTTAATTTGACTCAACACGGGAAAACTCACCTGGCCCGGACACCGTGAGGATTGACAGATTGAGAGCTCTTTCATGATTCGGTGGTTGGTGGTGCATGGCCGTTCTTAGTTGGTGGAGTGATTTGTCTGGTTTATTCCGATAACGAGCGAGACTCTAGCCTACTAAATAGTTACTGGATAATTTTGTCCAGAAAACTTCTTAGAGGGACAAGCGGTGTTTAGCCGCATGAAGTTGAGCAATAAAGGATATCATCCCAAATGGTAGTGAATTATTGACACTCTATCAAAAAAAATTCTAATAATGCTCATTTTTGGGTTAAACAGGTGTAGGTTAATGCACAGCTGATAAACTTTACGTTAAACGTAACAGTGAGCCTTAAAGCCTTAACTCTCCTCCTTTTTACGATTTAAAATTCATTTTTTGATAATGAAAGCTCACACATATCATTATGTTGATCGGCTTTTCCCCAAGCATTATCTTAAAACAAAATGCTTTGATAGATGATTATTTTGTTGCACAGTGAAACTTTATTCTAATGAAATGAAAAATCTATACTGTGACCATTTTCAGTCAAAACATTAGACTTTAAAAGTGCCCATTTTGTTAATACCGCGGAAATTACTTCCATGCTCAAACAATCAGTGGTATTATGTAGAATTTGTGCTAATCACCTTAGATCTATTTGAACATTTCTGTCATCATTCGAGAAGTAATAAAAAGTTTATCAAAACTTTCCTCATTGTACACCAGAAACAAAAGTATGGGTGGGTAATTTTATATAATAGCATAAGATAAATTTACTTTTAGAGGAAATATTTTGCTTTGATTCAATATGTTTATTGTTAATATTCCATTTGCACTAGCATTCACTTTTCCTTCTTCGGTAAGTTTTAGAGTGGTGTGGCTGAATTTTGGCGTCTTCATTTTATCATCTGGAACAAAAGATTTTTCACTTTCATTTCTCTGATAGCTAATGGACAAAAGTGACAATTTCTGTCATTGGAGTTGTTTTTTTTTTAATTAATTCAGTCATTACCATTATGACTTCCAAACATCCCCAAAACTGCAACCTACGATTCCTGTTATCACTGATGAATAGCTGACACTATTGATGAAATAAATTACCATTACCTTGGCATATCCAGAATTGTAAGTCACCATTTGCAAAATATTCATACAATAAAATCTGACCACATTTGACACTGAATACTTTTTGATAAGTACAACCACTCTTTACTATTAAAACTTCGCATTCCGCATGTATTTGATGATGTTCGATCCATATTTGTCCGCTTTTCTAAATGCTTAGTTTAAAAATAATTTATTACTTGCTACAGCATGAATAATTTGTTGTTGTGCAGGCTTTTTTTTTATTTCCTTTTAAAATATTCAAAATCAATTCGATAGTTGAGGTAACATTTATTTACCTGATAATCGAGTATTGTGATTGGCTCAGGGGCCAAGCATGTGTTATCAGATGCATTTGGCACAGAAAATTTTCCGCCATAAGCAACGGGAATGGAGTCAATTGTCAGGTACGGTAACAAGTCACTTGGCAGATTTTTGGCAATAATGAAACGATTGAGTACTTTTGCAGGAAGCAACATTGCCATTACCTGAATTTGAATCATCCCATAATAATTCTGTGATTGGAAGAATATTATGCTAAAAATTGCAAAAATTTATAACGAGCATTAATTTGAAGTAGAGGCACTTCAATTTTTTAAAGGTTTTTCCAACCTTTTTGAGGGTATGCATAAATGTTGGTGAATTAACAATAATAATGCGTTTTAGCAATTCGCTATAGTAATCCAACCATAAATGAATTCGATACTAAAAACAGTGAAAATTATTCATGTGAACTATAATATTACTTCAAATTAGTGAACTGGATAAAATGATAGTGCATCATTATAATCAAGCTTGAAAATAGTAAAGCATAATTTTGTGGATAGAATTGTTGATGATATTTCATGAAAACTAACCAGCATAAGTTTATTAATTGCCCCGAGGGGATTCAGGTAGGTCGAAAATGAACTTCCTTTCTGGTCGAATATACAGATTGCATGCGAACGGCGACCAGTTTTTCTTTCATTTTCCAGCACCAAATTTTGAAAATGTTCACAAAAACCAAAAAACATTTGTAAATAATCGCATACACGAACGGCTTTCAGAAACTACAAGCAAAAAAACTTTGTAGAAAAAAGTCATTAAACCCTGATCAAATCACAGTGGTCTGTTTAAAAAATAGCAGAAACAAAACGCAACTATAGTCTGAATTCTAACATCTACTACTGATTTTTAAATTGCAAATTAATTGTTTGGAAAAATTGAACCTTTTGGGGATTTGCAATAGGCATTTCTACGAATATTATGCCATTATCCAAATCGTTAATCCACTGCCCTGTTATTTTAGTCTGTGTGAGAAAACGGCCAAATTTACGGATCAAAGGCCGTTGGTAAAACTCTTCTGTGTTTTCCTGGTTATTATATCTAAACTGGAATTCTAGTTGGAGAATCCGGAAAAGCGAAAAAAGTAAGAGGTGACAAGTCGCATTTCTGAATCGATTGTGGCAAGCCATTCGTTTGTAATGTGAAACATTAGGAAAAAAATACCTACCCGAGAATTTTGCGCATTTCCAAATATTCTTCAAATTTAGACAAACATAGTTCCAGATCCTAAAGAACGGAAACTATTATCAAAGTTAATCGAATTCAATTTTTAAGACAAACATAGTTTCTCTCTCGATTCGCCTCCCACCTGGTCGTATGCATCAATCCATCGTTGTAGTTGAAAATCGGTGTTTAGATCTTTTGGAAGTTTCTCACTAAGGCGCAAGCGCAATTCTTGCATGAGTTTGTCCATAACGACAGTGCAACTGTAACTGGAAACCTTTGGAAATTTAATTCAAATTCATGCAATTGCAGTACTAAATCATAAATGTGAAATTTTTGAAATAAGGAAATTCTTTGGACTCTTTCAACAACTGATTCATCAATCAATCAAATCAAAGCAAATTTCATGCAAAATATAAGCTAAGCCAAAAATATCCAAATACGAAAAATGACATCTGATAATATTACAGGTCTGAATTATACTTTCAAGACTTTTCAGTGGGTTTTTATTGCAAAACCGTAATAAAACATCGATATGGCACTTGAAACTGATTTATGCACAAAAACTGCACATTCTAATCAACAAAAAGAAGGTTTATAATCCTCGATACTGCGAACAGCAAGTTTATTGAAAAGGACTATTTAATTAACATTTAGAAGGTTAATTGTGTTCTATTGACCTATACTTGAACTTAAGATTTTTGGTGGTTACAGTGGAAATTAGAGATGGAAATAATTACTAAACTATGTTGGAGATCGTAAAAAATGAAACAGCTATTGCATTTAAACCTTTTGATTACCTAGCTTGTGAGATTATGTAAACAGAGTATTTAGAAATTGCAACAAATTGATGGAAAGCTTGGAACTCGGAGTTATTTAAAGTCGAAATATTTTACTTTAGCAGTATTAATTTTGCAGTAGGGAAAAAGATGGCGGATTTGCATTAAACTTCGAGGAAAGGTTGATTAATCGCGTTTTATCCACACATTATTAAGGATTACTAACAACTGTATATAAAAATGTAAATTATACTAATTAGTTGTCTAATAAAAGCGGAAATATTATGAAAGAAAGAAGAAAATACTCATATTGATTACCTGAGTTGGTGAAAAAAAATAATAATAATAATAATTAGTTGGTAACAAAAACAATTTCAGATTTGACTCTTAGCTTGTTGTATTGTGGCTACTTATACAACCCACAGTGTTCAGGAAATAAAATAAAAACAAAAAAATGAAAAAGGAAAGGGTAGGATGACCATTCATTTCTTGCTCCATGGATTTATCACGAGATGTCTGTTTGCATTCTTCGTAACCTGTTTAATACCTCCCGTGTATGTAAATTTCCGGTTCAAAGTTATTTCAAGTGACTATCACTTCATATCTACGAATTTCTAATTTAAAAAACTGTTGTTTGTTTGTAGTTTAAACATCATTTTTCATTTGAAATATGGTTTTGTTTAAGGTTGTTTTAAACGGGAAAATAACCGGAAGTACTGAAGCAAAGTTATCGATAAAATTTGCTACCTGCATTTCCTGCATCTTCTACAAAGACATCTTTTACGCTTGTTAAAGTAATCATTGGGAAAGTAAATTGAACGCATAGTTTTTAGTGTTATAAGCAGAACTTGGCACTTTTTTTTTTCATTTTCCATCAAAAACTAAGTCCGAAATCTTGGATTTTAAATTCAAACTATTTTGTCCACAAGCATGAAGATATCGTAATTAAATCATTCGTTAATTAGTCCTTGCAAATTTGCAAGATTTACAAACCGTACAAAAGAATGGAGGAATATTATTTACATGGTAAGTTAACAAAAAAAAAGAAATTGCGGGGAACAAACAATTCGTTCTTTCATTCTTGTCCTTTTTTTTTCTTTCAATGAATTTTTCCCTTGATGTGATACTTTTTTATCACGCATTTGGATTGAACAGTAAAGTTTATCAATATCATCTCTCCTAGAATTTTCCGTATCGATTCTATTAATGAATCCATATCCTCTTTGATTCTTCCAGCGTTATCGACAATTACTTTTCTCGTTAGTTTTATTTTGATTCTAAAATTCAAAAATCTAACTTCCATACATGAAAAGGAAACCAGTTTATGATAGATTCCTTGTCTGGATCTGAACAACTCATTTCAAGTTTGCTGTAATGCGGCTTTTTTCAAAAATTGTAAACATTATATATGAATTAGCAAATAGTATACACATTGCTAATTCCTTAAAGCTTGTCACATACATTCCTGAAAAGGGGACAGTAACGGACAAGAAACGACACATGTTACCTTAAACTGGACTTTGTTATCGTTAGTAAAATGATTTCTCACACTCTCGAGGTTATATCCCACTCACAAGACCACAACCTGCCATCCGAAATTACCACTAATTTTGGTACATTTCCACGAATTTATACCTTAGCTAAAGCAACTAAATTTTCCATTTAATTAAAAAATGTCTGCATATTTTAATATAAATTCACCCATGAGTCTTGCTAATGGATGATCCTTTCTTAAAGGTTGGGTAAATGCCAACTTAGAACATGAAAGTCATTGGGATAGCAATAAACAACCGTATTTTCAAACAGCAGCTAAGATAGTTTGGAATATTTTTTCTTAGCTTTAAACACCAAGGTCATATAAATGACTTGAACTCTTTCTGATTTACCAATTTATTTGCAGTATCGAGAGCTTGCCGTACTGCCATAATTAAATACAATTAATTGCTCCAACTAGTCTCCAAGCAGAACAAATGTGCTCTTTTCATCATCGGATCTGTCATAAACCATTCATATGAATAATCTGTCTCTACTATTTTGACTTCGTTGAACTTATTGAAGAACCTGTGACAATCATCGGCACTATTGCTGCTTACTGCTTACTCTTTACCTGTTTAGCTCAAATTCTCCATCTAAAGCACTCTTTCTTTTCGATACTTCAACAGCAGAAACTCTTCTCTCTCCTTCTTTCCTATTTCCTAAACTGGAGTAACCGTTTTTCGTAACATGAATAATAGCGACGCTAATCATTTGGAGTCGTAGATCTCAACACAAACACTGTTCCCTTAAAGTTTTAGTCAATCGTTTAACATCTGCCGCATAATCGAAAATTGAGTTCAATCTGACGAAAAGATTTGCTGTTCAAGGAGACATGAAAATAGAAATGAAATGAAAATACACAGGAAAGCAGTGCAGTGGAGTGATATTTCCTGATGAGGATATCACAAAACAGAATTGTTTTAAAACGAACTGTTGATGTCCGATTTAAAAAAAAAAAAAATCTCGAAATAAATGAGAATTTTCACTGATTCATTTAACGATTTTTAAAGAACAATGATGAACTGACAAATAAGATTTGTCATTTATAACATCTATGGCAAACTTTATTTATAGTCTTCTGTGGTGTTCAACTCATTAATTCACTATTACACTATTACTAATATGTCAGAAATTGGTGAAATTCATGCAGAGAACTATTTCAGAAGCATTTTAACTTATGCATTAGAATGAATTCAAGCATATTAACCTAGTGAACTTCGTTAATCATAGTGAACTTTTTCAATATCAGCTCAGTAGCTGATACTGAAAAAGGTATCCTTGCGTTACGTGTCCTGCTCACGTCAACAGTGGAGATGCATTACAGTGTATGATGGGTAATCTGATGAAGTGGATAGTTGTAATTATTCTGATTAAATTAAATATTGTCATGGAACTTGCACCATTTACATGAATTTGCATTTTGCAGTTTCTCATTGAAATTTTTGAATATCTCATTTTTTGTTTTTTAAATTTCGTTATTTTTCTTTTCTTGGTAGATTTAAGCAACTAAAAGCATATCAACGAAAGGAAAATTTTGCCTTGTTGAGAACTAAGAGAGGAAGGAAAAGCATGTGATTAAATCTTGCTGAAATCCTATTTTGTGTAAATCACAGTCATGTTTTTTCGTTTTTTTTTTTTTTTCCGAAAATTTAAATCTGATGCAGAAACTTTTTCGGATGCAATCTACTTTGTTATTGTTTCTTTTGCTTTGCCATTGGCTTTTTATTCAAGTTTTCTCCATGAAATTGTCCAGGTAAATAGGGCAAGCAAATTTCATAGAGTGCAAAATGCCAGCATATTACATTGGACTTATGAATTAGCGGCTTAGTAGTGTGTTGTAATTATTCAGTTGCATTACATACAAAAGGAACTTTGAAATTTACCATTCTCGTTGGCCTAGACAAGCAAACGTAAGTCTTTCACATACCATTAAGTATTCTAACTTTTCGGAAGGAAAATGACTGAATTAAAGTAGTGACGCAAAGATTATAACATTCAATAAGATTATTGCTTATTATAATATTTCACTTTCTAGCTTCGAAATTTAATTATGCACATATCTTATTACGATTCATTTTTCACTGCCTTGTTCCAATTCATAACAAGTACTTCTATTTACTTCCACGAAAAAGATTTTTGTTAATGCTGCTAAATAACAAGTCATGCTTCTACTCTTTGGAGTTATTTCCAGCGCTCTTTTTTCTCTTTCTGCAATAAATTTTACTTTTTCAAAAGGAGTAAGGAGAAAATGAAGGACTGCTAATTACTTAGCCACAATTCAGAAAGAATAATGTGAGAATATCAAAATGTTTTGAGAAATTTTTTTAATACTGCTAGCATTGTTTTAAATCAAGTCTCAGGGCTAACCCGGCCAAAACTGTTTAGTAGATTTATTTTTTGCTTCACGTTTGAGAGTAATTAATACCTGAATGATAAGAATTATAAAGCATCCATTAAGAAATTAGAGTTTTCTGAAAATTCAGTCAGATTCAAAACTCTTGTTACTGTAGGATAAAAGTCTTCTAGTTGTTCTATGTTTCAGTTATCAGTAGAATCAAATATTTGAAAGAACACATAGAAATTATGCACATAATTAAACAGAATCTTGAAATAGAAAATGCATATTTTAGGTAATAAGCGAGGTGTTCCCCTTTTTATTTAACTGATAATTTTTTAAAATTTTTCGCGATTTACTGTTTGGGAATTATTTTTTTAACAAGTGAATTTGAAAATCATTTTATATCTATAAAATGATGTTTAAGTTAGTTGGTTGTTAACTCTTTAAGGAAAGAGAAAAAAAGCAAGAAAACGAACTTTTTTTTTTTTAAAAATCTTTTGCATTTTTGTCCTATAAAAGCACTATTTTAATATTTGTTAAATAAGGATCTTTTCACTCGTTCTAGCTAGTTCCTCTTTCATTACATATTTAATTGGTCGTCTGAAACAATCTGAGCAATCTGAATAAATGAAATTTTGATTTTTTTTTTCCAAAATTGGGAACCCAGTTCTTGCAATCAGATGAGAATAAGATGAAGGAAAGCCACTTTACCCAGCATGTTAAATGGTCCAGTTGAAATGCCAAATATATCATTAAACTAACGACAAGATGAAATAGTTTTAAGGCGTAATTAACTTTAAACCGATAATTTAATTAATTTGATAGTCAAAAAATTTCTTTGAGGATCCACACATACTACGTTTATACAAAAAAAAAATTGCATTTATAGATTAAACTTTTTTTCATTATTATTTAACTTCTAGAAAGCTGAAAATATTTAACAGATGCTAAACGGATGACGAACTTACACATAAGTTAATGAATTAAAAAGCTTAGAGATTGTAAATAATGAGGCGGAATTAACATAGTGCGGCAGAGTTCATTAACATTTGATCCCTTTCCTTCTCAACATAATTTGAAGAAGATAATCGAAGGAAAAAAGCTTTCATGTAGTAACAACAAAATATATAAATTAATCCTTCATAATGTTAGAATATTTGCAAGTAATTGCTACTGTTTCAGATCATCATGTAAGCGTTTAAGCTTTTAGATTGAACACAGCTAATAGAATATTAATTTCTTATGTTTAATCATCGCCGAAATTGATATGGTTCTGCCTAACAGCCTTATTGATCTTAGCCATATGATAATACATCATTCATTTTTTCATCGTGGCCAACAGTCTTATCACTCAAATCAATTTTTTCATATCTTTTATCTGTCATCACACCTATTTAACATTAGTAGCCTCAATTAACTAAGTAGCAAAATGCAGTGGAACGTAAATTCAATTACCAAATGTATGCTGATGTACAAATATCAATAATTCTAGGGGAGTGAGGTCTTTTACTAAGATTTTGTACACTGTGGAATAAATTTAAATTTTTCATTTTTTTTTTTTTGAAATTGAATATAAGCGAAGAATGAGAGGGAGCAAAATAGCGGTAAAGCTAGAGTTTGAAAAAGACAGTTATTTGGGTAGCAGTATAAGATCAGAAGTTGTAGTAAGACTTTCCTACCAAAATTAAATGACCCTGACACGTAAATTATATTTAAGTGTAATTGTTGTTTCATTTCATTTCTCGTAGGCAAATGGCTAAAAAAAGAAATTCGCATTGTAAAATGAGTTTTTACTGAATTCATTTTTACATTAACTGAAATTTCAGAAAGTATGCGCAATGAAATTACATCATTAGAAATATTTGAATAGTTTCATTGGAATTCATTTTTTCAGTTCACTCAAACGTTGCAATTCATTTCTTTTTTTTTTTTTTTTTTCACTTCACTCAAACATTCGTCACCAATTTTTACTTCATACACAATGGAAAAGTATTCTTTTTTCATCTATTCTTGAACTTCGCTAGTAAAGTAATTGTTGGCTGAAAGAATGAAAAAAAAAAAAAAAAAGGCCAATAAAATACACGTTACTGGCAGCGGGAAGTTATTATGGTCGTGCTCATTTTTACTGTAGCAGCATTTAAGTCAGATAAAATTGACGTCCAAGTTAGAAACGAAAAAGTTTGGAATGAAAGGTAACATTTAAGTTGTAACTTTATAAAAACATTTTTCACACTTTTACTTTTCGATGTGTATTCGACTAAGTGACTGACTGTATCAGGAAATTGCACCATTGCCTTCAAAATATAGACTTTTAGACAGGTGATAAATTAATTTCTTGCAGCATTATTGTTTTGCAGTATTGCAGTAGTGATTAGCATTTGCATGCTGCACCTTTATCATATCACCATGTGACATGATAAAAGCCATATTCATCTGTTATACTTTTGAGTGAAAAAAAAAAAAAATTATTGTTGATGAATACATTTCGAAAACTTCCTTTGCTGCTGGCTGAAAATGCTTCCCCATATACTCATCTGCTTCTTTTATTTACACCCACCATATAAGCACTTTCCAATTTAGTGTATAGTCTTTTTACTCGATAATCTCTGACTGATATAGCTTTTTCTTAAGCAACACAATATATATCGACTAGCTAATTATTATCCAGTTAAAAGCTACCGTTTGCATAATTAAAGAGTTTAACTTTTGTTTAATTTATTTATATTCAAAAAAAGCTTTGTTTGGTGGAAAAAAAAAAAAAAAAAACGAAAAAACTCAACTTGAAAAAAGAATCTAAGAAAGAAAGAAAGCATCATCAGCGACAAATCACGTGAAGCTACAACGGTTACATTTGTGTTAATGTGAAACTTGTTAAATAATATTAAAGTTTATGTTAAAAGTAGTATGAAATAATAACTTGGATGTTATTTATTAGCATCATATCAGTTTCATACTGCATCTACTCAATATTGGAAGTGTTATAATTAACAATGAATGAATGAATTTTAGTTAATGGTTCATGTTAGAAACAAATGCATTGTTTCAGTATCATGAAACTTATGAAAATTTGTTTGTAATTAGGCTACAAATGATTGAAAGCGAAATTCCTCTCTCATAGGTTCTCCTTTACCCAAATTTGTTAAAAATGTTATTGTACCGAGGTAAGTGTAATTGAGGATAATTTTTGCTATCACCTCTGACTCGATTCTATCTAACCTTTGACTAATATCAGAAACTATCTGTCTTAGAGCTGTTTTGCAACTTTTTATAAGATTTGTTTCAGTACTGATTTTGCACGCATATATTTGGAGAATTAATTGTTGCATGATTCTACTTGATTCCACCTTTCACATCAACCATTAGGGAAGAGATACTTTATTGGAAATGTTATCCGGTTATTATATTGTAAAAGTTTCGACTGGAAAAACTATGGTAAATCCTACTTGAAGTCCACTTCTAGACTACAGCATTAAAATAGATTAGGACAAGGAACTTGTCATGTAGAGAAATTGATCACATTATTAATATTTTATTATTATTATTATCATTATTATTATTATTATTATTATTATTATTATTGTTATTGTTATCAGTTTTTATATCAACAATACTCTTACTACGGACGTAATGCCTTTTCATATTCAATACTGAGGGAAATCTTGTGCTGCATTAATTACCATGAAAAATGGCTCTTATAGAAAGTTTATTTTTGAGTAAAGATTTTAGAGCTTTTAGTTAGTGTGGGAAAAATCGAGGGTTTAGCAAAATATCTTTTTATTTCAGTTCAGTGTATGAAGCATCTATTTCACTCTAAAACGCGGAATATCTATCGCACTGGAATATGAACCTAATTTTCCTAGTATTTGATGAAAAATGATGAGTTCAAAATAATGACCAGAAAAAAATATCCTTAAAATTTACCTAATTTTGCAATAATTTAGTACAGGAGAAAAAATTGAACTATGGTTTATTCATTAGCTATCTAAAATAAATGCAAAAATCATTAAACGATTTGAAAATTGGGCTGTCTAATGATTCGGTGATTTCCAACTGATAGATAGGACTCTTTAAACCTTTACACCCTTGTACAATGAATCTGATTCATACTGTAGCAAATTACTGCATTAGTATCCTGAAAATTCATTGTTAATATCAAATCAAACTGTTTTGAACGAGTAATTTTTCTGGCATTTTATTCATGCACCAACGATTATCATTCAAACTTCAGAGATCTAGGTGATTAGATTAGTTGCTGTTACGGATTACAGTCTGATCACCTTGCAATCAAATGATAAGTGAGTAGAAGTTTCGTCTGTTGACGTCACTTAACGTCCAAATTTTAATAACTTTTATTCAACACAAAATATGTGGCCGTTTCCTGCTTTATCCACTGCACTTTTTTTTTGTTCTAAGCATTTTTTTTACTAAAACAAAAAAGAACTGAGACTGCAGGAGAAACAGAACACAATCACATTTCAAAATAAAAATTTGTGCAAAAAGAGTTCCTTAACTGGTAAAAGGCTGCTTTAGTAACACTGTCCAATGAAAATGGCATCTTTTAGTGTTCCTCCTCTGTTTCACCAATTTTTTTTCCTGACTGATTCATTTAATTTGGCAATCCTGATGTTTTCGAAACTAATAAATTAATGGAACACTTAGAATAAATAGATGCCCTAATTAACTGATAAATAAAGTGGCCATGTTAGACTCTGAAATATGTCAACGAAAACGGTAGCAGTTTAAAGCCCGATTAATAGGTATTTTCTGACTGATGATAAGCTGCTGAGAAAAAAATTTCGCATTTTGCTGCATATTAAAGCATTTTTCTCGAATTTCACTTTCATGAATTTCCCTGTAAAAGATGCATTGAAGTGGAAAAAAACCATTCATCAATGACCACTGAAAGTTGACATATTTTCGAAACAAATAATTTAATCAACTGAACGGCATAATCAGTGAGGTATATGAAATGCAATTAGTTTAATGAGGGAATGACGAATTTGTCGGGACATCTAATAGAAGATGCGGTCCAACATTCAGATCCACTATTAAGGAGCAATTCTGATCGAGTTGTCATCAGTAAGCGAGTTCACTTCCTTCTTATTTTAATTCCCTCGAGGAGACATTATCTAAAAAGCTTTCGTAAGGTAATGTAACATGTGGAATGAAGCTTTTGTCACTGTGCAAAGTGCAATAGAAGTCCTTGAAGTAGAATCAATTTTATTTGAATTTTCCCGTCATGATAGCATTATTGAAAGTATGAACGTAGAATCTGCCAGAAGCTGTGAGCTTCGAAATGTAAATGAACAGATAGATGCGTAGACCACTCTTAATTAACCAACACTTGTCTATTCTCATCAGATAAGTGGAAAATTTCCTTCCAAACACTTCTTCTTCTTCTTCAAAAAAAAATCCTTCTCGCTTTTTGGTACTTTTACAAAATGTCTATGAAATTCAGAGGGAGTCAATTCTTCTCAGAACCCCTACACATTTATTTCTCCTTTTAACTTTCAAAAGTATTGATTCTTGTAAGCATTAAAAAATTCTATCATCTTAATAATTCAACCTTATTACTTATTGCAAATTTCCTTCCAGGATATTTAAAGGGAAATTTGTGATGAATAATAAAGTTTAATTATTTGATGATAAAACTACAATTCATCTACAAACTGATATGATCATTATAAGAGTCAATGTGATATTCTCATTAGTTTGTTAGTACATATTTATTCTTAAGCAGTACAGAAGTTTTGTTCACTCATGTGCTGGAATGAAAACTGGAGCGATCGATCGAACTTGCAAAAAGGGTAGTAGTGCAGGAACGAGTCTGTTTGACATAATTATTATTAGTAATTCATAATTATTCATGACTATTGGCCCTTCTTTCATTACGGATTCATGTCACTTTTTGGACAATATATCCTTTTCAGGAAAAAAGCCGAATATGAAATGAAATACATTTGAGGCATAATGCAATCTGAAATGCACTTCTTCGTTCCGAACTTCCCAGCGTCTGAAATTAGTTTTATCTGCTTCAGCGCTCCAGTCCTTCCAGAATTCTTCGTAGAGAAATTCCTACTGCCTTAAGCTCCTCCTTGTATTCAAAGTTGCATAGCCTCATTCTTTCTGCCCGTCCAATTACTTCATCCGAACAGTATTTATCATTTTTCACCATTTTCGGGTGCTTTTGCTCAGTGCAGTTCAATTTTCGGACTAACCTTCATCTGTAAGGCTTTTCAAGAATATGAACTCGTTTCGTTTTAGTCTACCTTACGGGACTGTTGTCCTCAACTAGAACAACTTCGAAATGACACCTCAGCATTTTTCTTCTTATCACCAACCTTAAAATTTGCAGTCCTTTTGTTCCTAACAGTTTGCTATTGAGTTTACAGAGATGATATCTGTATATTTGACTTGTAGGAAGAAGCAAAAGTATTAAATTTATAACTTGAGCTTGGTGAATATTGCAAAAATTGTTGATGATTCACCAACGAGTCTCTTATTAAAATGCCAAAAGGTACAATTAATGAATAATTTGAACTTCTACGAAAATTCTATCTTTAATGAAAGAAGGAATGCTTTGCGAATGATAAATTTTTGACTCTCATTCTTCGTCTTAAATCAACACAGTGAATCCATCAGTATGCAGTTCATCAGAATTATGAGAAATTTCATGTAATCGCTTCATAACTACAAGAATTTCCATTTAATTTCACTGATTTTACAATTTATTATAAATAATTGGCCTGCATTTATTCAGCTTGGTTGTTAAATATTCGCAATTTTAGAAGGTGGGGGAAATTGTCAACCAGAAGTTCGAAGTTTCAAACAAGGTATCAAAAAATATTATTTTTAGGGATTATTTTACAAATGTCAAGTTCCAGAGTGGAAGATGATTGCGATGAATGGAAACAGATTTTCACTCGGATCGATTCTTATTTTAGAGATGATATTGTTCTTGAGGGTACAAATCATGCTTCTGCTCAGGTATTGCCGACATATTTATTTAGAAAACTTTTCCTAGCTTCCTCAACATTATGACCACTATTTTTTTGCTCACAATAAGCTCAACTCAAAATTTTATTTCGGTTATAAAAACTTTTCTAATATATTCAACGTATTTTCCTTGTCTCTTGTATCCTACAAGTTACTATACGTTAGTTATTTTTTATGCTTTTTATACTACTAACCTTTAAGAAAACCTGTTTCAGTCAGTACTTGTCAGAAATATTGATGAAAATGTAATGTTTCTTTAGCTGATTACTTCAATTGATCCATCGGATTCCATTTTTGGCATTAACACAAACAGAAAAATTCAATGCTCATGACAAATTAGCGAAATAAAATGCTAGGATTATATCTCTATTTAGTTACAGTGCAGTCCTTCATTATAAAAACTAATAGCAGCAAAGTTAGAAAGGACGTTACTTGAGTTTCAATGTATATCTGTCGTTCAGTCCTGTGAAATACTGCATTTTAACTGAATCGTCCAAATTATTCCTGCTGGTGATCTAAAGACTTTTTGTACTTCCTTTAATTGTAAGATAGATGGGAAACTTTTGCATAGTATCCATTCTCTGGAAATGAACGATTATGTTAGGACCTTCTCATTTAAGAACTTCACTACTTCTCGAGATGCAAATAACTGTTTGTTTAGATGGAACGGCTTAAGAATTTCACCAAAACTGCTTCATTTTTAAAAAATATTAGAATACAGAATTTCATCTTGTTTTTCCTCATTTCTGAATTAAAAAAGTGTGGAAGAGAAAACCCCCCCTTCCCCTCCCCTTCCCCCCCTAAGAAAAAAAAAAAAAAAAACAATGATCTTCTCTATTATTAGATGGAATGCTTATATACGCCGCGCTGTTTACTGTTTGTTTACTTTTTAATCCTTTCTGTTTACTGTGTTTCAAAATTCAACAGTCTGTCACAATACAGTCAGTGGCATAAAAGGAATGACCAGCTTTAATTTAGCCAAAAAAATCTCTGTACATCTTAGTAATCATGCCTGCCAGATTAGACTGATTCAGCACTTTTGTTATTTTTGTTCTAACACACTCGATGATTGGTACTGACAATCCAGCTGAAAAGGTGAAGTGCTGGATGTTTTCAAATTCAATTCAATTTTTTTGCAGCTGAGATTTTTTTTTTTTTTTTCAAAGAAAAGAAATGCATCCTTAAATTGTACAAGAAAGAGCAGAAGCAATACTGGCACAGAAGAATATTAAGTCTATTCTCACTTCTTATTACATAACTTGCAATCTTTTATCATTTATTACGATCAATATTTCACAAAATATTTCGCAATTTTTGATTGCATTTTATAGAAATAATTTTGCTCTTCAAGATGGAAAAAAAAAAAATTTTTTTTAATGTAATGAATCTGATAATATATGTTTGAGATGAAAAAATGAATAACTTATTTACAGCTTGGTTGGTGTATCACAGTAGCTTATGTAATTGTCATCTTATTTGGAGCATTTGGTAATATGCTTACAATTATTGCAGTCCTTTATAATCCCCAAATTAGGACAACGAGGAACTTTTTTATTCTTAATTTGGCATTATCTGATTTTTTCATTTGTACTATCGCTGCGCCAATCACCTCTTATACAGTAAGGACAGATTTGTTCGCTGTCTTCATTTTCACTTTTATCAGTATTTACTTTTGAAAATCAATTAATTCTTCCATAATGATAAATTTGGTAAAAGTTTTTTTTCCTCGAATACGAATGAAAAAAAATTAAAGTCTAATGAGAAAAGAAAAATGAATCCTTTGCGATTTAATTTAAATAATTTCCATGCCATTTCAATTGCAGGCACATGATTTAAATTCACTTGTAATGAAAATCATCTAAATTAAATGATAATGGTAAAAGTACACACCTTTTCCAGGTATTATACACATTCTGGCCATTCGGCCTAGCAATGTGCAAAATAGCTGGCTCTTTACTTGGCTTTGGTATTTTTTTATCAACCTTTTCTATAGCAGCAATTGCTCTCGATCGGTAATTAAGTTTTTCTTAAATTTGACTACTTGCCTGAATGATGCTAGCCGAAAATTTAGTCTTGATGCAACTTGCCAATTTTTTTTCTTTATAAATGAAGTATTACATTCTACGTCTTCAGTTAAATAGAAATGAAACAGAACTGTTCCGAAAAATTCAAAATTTGACTGTGATTAAGACTGGCAGTAGATTACTTTTCAGCTGTGTCGTAATAATATTTCCGACAAAACGAAAGCGTCAACATAATTTAGCTTTATTATTATTTTCACTAATATGGGTCATTTCAATTGCACTAGCATTACCACTACTGATAACTTCGGATTTAAATACAGTATTCGATGATGATAAATGCGGGATTTCATTGAAAATTTGCCATGAAAAGAATGAAATTTGGAACTTGGTATGTTTTGTTGCAAATTCAGTTTTTTAATCACTACTCATCAAAGAGTTGGATTGAGAAAAAGAAGGAAGGAAGATAATGATATGATAGAGGTGCTGGATGAAAAGGCTAATCAGTACTGGAACTTCTTTCTCATAAAATCATTGTCTTAACAGTTCGTTAACATCTCACAAGCTATTGTTAAATTTCATTGAATCAATCCGATAGAATGATTTTAGATGCCTATAAGTAAACGCGCTTATACTTTGGCAGTGTTATTAACACAATATGCTATCCCATTAATATCAATTGTTTTTGCATATAGTACCATTGCGCTGAGGATGCAAATTAGGATGAACAGTCGTTTGGCTTCTTCCACCTTTACCGCAAATGCTGGTAATAACGAAAGGAGAAAGTGAGATTTCGTCTTCCTTTAAGAACTGAATTAGAAATAAGTGAAATGTTTAATTAGGACTGAGCTGCCAGAGGGTGGTGCAATTTTACGCATTCCTTCACTGAAACCTTCCTCTGCATGAGGAATTTCCGTTTAGTTCGCTCTCTGGTAGGGATAGTTTAGCACTGGTACAGCTTACTTAAAGGTTTTGAAAATATGTTCATCTCATCATGATGTTGCACAAATAAAGCATCTAGCGACAAATTGTTAATGCAATTACGGTTCAATAATTATCCTGGATTACTAATTTTTTTCTCCAACAAATCTACAAATTACTTTGCAACCAATAAAGATGATAACTAGTAAAACTGATTAGTAAATTAGGATTCTAATTTTTCCTTTTGTTTGGAAATTAATTGAATTTTGCAGATCAGTCGCAGTACGACAACGACGTACACACCTACTTCTTATTTGCGTGGTAATTGTTTTTGCCGTTGCGTGGTTACCACTGAACGTCTTTCACGTGCTTAACACATTTGAGATTGTCGAATTTTCTGTACCCATATTTGCGATGTGCCATTTGGTTGCAATGGGTTCCGCGTGTTTGAATCCTGTCTCGTATGCATTCTTCAATCAGAACTTCCGACAGCAGTTCATCATGTTCTATGAAGTAGCAATCAGGTAATTTTTCGGCACAGTTGAATACATCTCCATCAACGAGTCAAGCTGACCAGTTACTATGACTCTTCTAAATGAACTGTTAGCTAAATTATGCTTATTTCGCATCTTCTTTCACACATGCTTCGTGTTTTTCCTTTTTTGGAAAGCACTAATTAATCTTGTCGTCAGTAATAATTAAGCAGTTAGATCGAAATTATGAAGTCTCGATTTCACATTGCGTAAAAAAGTTAAAGAGAATAAGATGCAAGCTTTTCATGAATGACATTCATTTCATCATATATTATAAATTCAGCACGTGTATTCTTTTTTGTAGCTAAAGTAATTTTACAATAAGCTAGAAAAAATATAGTTTTCTAACTCACTCTATACAAATACATGCACATCTACATTTTTACTTCTCGTAATTTAACACTTTTTCTATAATTACGAGGAAATTCTATGACAACCAGTTTCTGGATGCGATAATTGCAGGAAGCCACAGCAAATATTTGGATGGGCAACACCAGTAGGGTACAAACGTAATCGGATAAAATATAACCGACCAGTAAGAGGTGCGACTACTGCGCAGCATGCGCAAACTGTTGCAGCTATCAAGTCAACGAATGAAAGAATATAACAAAGAATTGGCTTAAAGCACCATGACCAATAGTAATTTACTTCCATTATTTGACTAGAGTTCTTAATTAGCTTTTTCCAGCACCAATACAAAATATCTTTTTGTTGAATTAAACAGTTCAATTATCTGCTCAAACATTTTCACTGGACTTCAAGCAAGTAACACAGAGTGAATTTGAATTGTCACTTCAAGAAACCGTGTCTGAGGCTTCAGGATGCAGTGGGCAGTGTACTGCATAGTATTTATTATGAGTTATCTGGTAATGTATGAATTTTTTTTTGCTTTGGGTGATCAGCTCTCATAATTAAACAGAACATTTGCCTTGTGATAACTCTGTTAAATATACTTGCACAATCGAAATTTGAATCGCTTAATCAGCAGATCTGCGGCAACTGCTTACTGTCGTAAACAGCATTGTGTGATATGCTCATTTATGTAATCTAGGTATTATTTCACTTGCACAATATTTTAAGTGCGGAACAACTGTTTTGCTAGAGACTTGTAGAAGGCCCTGTTTTCCAATTATGTTTCTTCTCGTGTTAATAGAGATAACGCATTTTGGCTTTAAGAAACTTACATTTTCCACTGAATCTTCCAAGAAAGTCAAATCAGTGCATCAATTGAAACAGGGCATATCTAAATCCGTTTTCACTATGAATATGTTATTTGATTTTTTGTGACAATTTTGGTATAATAAATAAAGATTACTGGATTTAACAAGAAATCTTCTAGTTAGCTACAAGTCTTGGACTAATTAAATTGAAGCTAACCTGACTATACAATAATTCAGCAGTTAGAAAAAGAAAAAGTCCCTTTTTCAGATGTATTCCTAATACATAATACAATGAGGACTGGTACTTTCCTCCGCTAGAAATGAACGCTATCCACTAATGCAGAACTGCATCTATGCAACCTATCAGATCATGGCAATTACAGAAGGCATAACACGCAATATGTCATGGTTTATTAGCGATATAAAGTACCGTAGTATATAGTAACTATTTTAAATGCAGTAGATCTGGAATTAATTTAAATCTAAATTGCTTTAAGGTAATCAAAACTTGATGCTTTACTCTTTTGCACAGGACTAATAATGTACAGTATCAAAATAGTATCAAAAAGTATCAAAATAGTATCAAAAAGTATCAAAATGCATCTGATAGTGAAGAATGGTACAGAAGTGTCAGATTGTTCTTCTCATCACATTAATTAATCTTTTTTTTTTTTCCAAAATGAGTATTTGATATAAACAAGACTCATCATCATTATCATCCTTATTTGCACTATCATTATTCCTATCGCTTATTACAGCAGGTCGGATTCTATTGAAAGTGCTACCGTAAATTACTATCCTTACGACCGTCCTGTACAAAACTAATGATATTTCCTATCGATACAATAAAAAAAAAAAAACTGATCAGGAAATCATCGCTGGCTCCAACCCTTAAAACTTCACTATAAATTCAGCATTCTTGATGTTATTCCCGACCTCGTGAAAGTCTCGGTGGCAGATAATTTGTGGGGCTCACCTAAAACATCAACTGTAATCACACTCATTTGGCGGAGAGGATCTGTTTGTTTATGGACATGAATCTAAGCATTCCTCCTTCATCTCAGTAGCGTTCTCTTCATCTTGGTGATCTTCGGTTTATTCGTATTCATCACAGTCACAATTCACTTCTTACGTCATCACTACAGAAACTTGTTGTGAAACAACCAGATCAGTCGAAGTTCCGTAGGAACTAGTCATTTGTATGATCAAACTTTAGGAAGGCGGATCAAGTAAAACTAAACGAAAAGAATGCTTCATGGCTCCAGCTTAATTACATTTCAGCACAAAGAGAGCTGAAAATTGACCGGTCAGTTCTATCACATAGCATTCCTTATCTAACCATTCATGGCTTCCACAGTTGGTCAACTCTTCCTGCGAACTTCCCATTAGTATAATTTATGTTTCAAGCTACAAATGAAAGCCGAGAAGACAGCATGTGGTTTTATCGGACATTCGTTTCTTTGCATGCTTTGATCGCTCTTCCACCGGGATCACGACCTTCTCCACCATCACTCTCAGGTAATTCCCTATCCTAGCCAGCTAATTAGAAGCGACCTAATTAGGAAAGAGTAGAAATCGTCAGCAGCAACTGCTACTGGATTACCAAAGGCACGCACTATCCCACCTCCACCGCTTCTCCCTCTGCACTCTACCCAAATCGCACACTCCCTTCACGGCTATCCTCCAGCAATCGATCTTTCTACAACTTATTGCTTTGCATATGTACGTATATTTTCATAATGTCTGCTTTCATCGCACTGGGAAAACGCGGCCGTTGAAATCGTTACGCAAGCAGCGTAGTTAAAAGTCGTTCTGAGGTTGTGATGTTGCACAGGTCAGAGGTCGCGCCATTTCTTTATTAGGTTTGTTTACTGTGAATAGCTGTTTGTGATTTCTGACGGGTATAAGAGAAGTTTTAGATTATTTTAGAATGTCGCAGGTCCACTGCATTTTTCATATGAATGCCTATCTGTCGTGCTCAGAAATGTCTCTTGAGCATAATTCAAAAAAGCAGATATTTCAGAGTGGAACATAACTAGTTCAGGCATTGCCGGTTTTGTCATCAGTTTTACTTTTGAAGCGCCTTCATGGTATCAGTTAAAAACAATATTAATCTCTCTCAACAGACAGCTCGCCTTTACTGTTAGTTCATAAATAGAACATTTAAATTCTTATGTTGGTTCTTTAGCATTTTCAATGTATCTACCTGTATTACTGATAAGGAATATGTTCCAGACACGGAAAATGTTTTTTCTCTGTGCATCGATGAAGTGGATAGAAGTTGTAAAGCTTTCCAAATCGAAGAAGTATTCATTATGCTGCTTCGATCGGCAATGATAGTTACCAATGTATAAAAACAATGGATAAATAATGTTTCTTTTTTTTTTTCAGATTAAGTAATGGCACTTTTACTACAATATGCTGCACATCACGCTGGAAAATCTGATCGAGTAATCAGTTTTTTAAAAAGTTCGTTCTTATTTTTACCTTTTTTAGTTCTCAAAGGCTTCCTTGTTATGAGAAATTTACATCTTCCAGGACTACGGTTGTGCTGATTTGGAAGAACACTTTCACGCAAGTATATATTCCTGTACTTATTTCTTATCCGATTAACATATTAAGCAACGAACTACATGATTGGTGCAGAAGAGGATCAGAAGGGCCTCCCTGAATCATTCACGAATAAGGTTTGTTTATCATTCTTCAAACCATTATTGTTTGGTCTCGATAATCACATCACTGTTTCATTAACAATTACAGTGATTTACAGTGATCAGAACAAAGTTTGATACTTGTGTAATGTTCGAATAGAACCATTTTAAAATAATTTTTAATCTAGGTGGGGATTATGGAACAGGAAGACGGGGAAGTCAGTGATGCATCTAATTGTGAAGTAAGTTTTTTAACAAAATGTCTTGAAGATAATGATTAATTTTACTTTGTCGCGATCAGCTATTTATGTTTTTTCTTTTTTAATTGTCATGCGGAATATTAACGTAGAGTCTAAATGCAGGTGGCGAATGATGAAGGTGAAATAGTAGACCAACAAACCAGCAAGTCCCATCGTAAAGAAGACGATCCATTGGCAAAGACAGATGTAAATGCTTCGAAGAAAACAGCACTTGAAAAATTAAAAAATATGAGTTTTAGTTCCAGATCGAAACTTCCTGTCCGGAGGTTGGCATCGATTTATTTGTTGCTCTTTATAACTCATTTTTTTTTTTTTTTCCAGTAGGAAACTTTATAAATTTTAATCTTGTATAATGCCGTTGCTTTAAGTTCTGTGAATTTATTTTCATACAGATTTTTCAACAGTTGATGTTGTTGTTCTTTGCAGCTCATCAATGGAGCGACGAGAAAGGGAGAGAAAAGAGAGGCAAACTACGTGGGTTATGTCATTATTATTTTGTTTTTCACCTTATCTTTACTTCACTATCTCTTTGAAGCTCAAGAACATACATAAATTAACGATTTAAGGACAGCGAAACTCCAGCATTCGCCACGCCGTGACAATGATGAAGAAAGGCGACAAAGAAAGAGACGTTGGGAAGAACGGAATGATGAAGTATTGCTTTTCTCAACTTTTTTGCCTTTACTTTTTATGCCTTGTTTAGACTTGTTAAGTCGTACTCAGTCCTCGTCGCCATCTCAAAAATCCGATCGTCTTACAAGTCGGATTTTCAGACGCAATTGCTTTCACAGGAGATAGAATATATATTAATATATCGGTTTCGTAGATTTCCTGGTAGTGGCATTGAAGTATTGAAATAGTTGCTGCTAATCTTCGTAATGTTTCAAGCAGGATCGTCATCAAGCAAATGCTGAGGAGCGGCCTAGGCCTTTGAGGGAAGCTGTTGCAGCAGCTCACGTTGCACCGTTACCAATAAGATCTGTTGAGCCAGCACGACCTAATGATCAACCGCATACATTGCGTCAACGTGTCGAAAAATTAATCAGCGTTCAGGAGAGCGAGGTAGAAGTTTTCGCTATATAAATGATTTCTTGTGCGATCTAAGAAACTGTATTTCTCCTAGTACTTTTTTTTTCCTCCAGGCTATCAATATGTCCGATAAAGAACTTAGGAATTTGATAGCACGAATGTGCGATCTCAGTAAAGAGCAACAACGGTTACAGCGAGGTCGACAAACTCAATTTGAGTAAGTAGTTCATTACTACTTTTATGCGGTTGATATGAAAATTTCCATTTATAATTTTTTCTTTTTTTTTTTCGTGGTTATAAAGCAGTGGCGATTAAGTCGTAATTTATAGTCTCAAATAACGATTTTTATAGTACACTCCGAGAAATATATATGGAAGTGAAGGATGATATTGAAAAGCTATACATCCGCATTCCGGTGCATTTAAGAATGGATCTTCCGCTTCCGCCTCAAAGTTTGCATCCTTCTGCTTCTTCTTCTGGAGGTATTTTTATTAGTCCTCTTAAGAATATGTTTTTGCTCCAAAAATCACTCATCTAAACATTACTGGATATACATATACATAGCGATTCTTTTTTTTTTTTTTTGATAAATTATTTATCAAGACCCTTCTTCCCCTGGAATTTGTCCCTGATAAATCTAATACTATTTTTTGGGATTATTCAGTTATTTTAGGCAAATTTCACGAATGATTGCGTACAAAAAGTTAGAAAACTTGTCCATTTCTTTCCTTTTACTTAGTTTTTGATGTGTTTTCAGGCCCATTACAAATGAACGGAGGAACAACTGCTTTTCAGTTGGAACAAAGGTTCCGACTACCGAGTCTTTTTGATTCGCCGCAAGTGATTGGAAGTGCAAACATGCGGCTGAATCCTGGTAATGATTCTGAAGTCAATGTGCGAAGTGAAGAAAGGTGTACTGGAGGACGGATGGGATTTGGCGAAGTTGGAAGTGTTTCCAGTGATCCACAGAGAGTGTTAGGTGGTAGGAATGGCACAGTTTTCAGTGGTGGATTGAATGAACATGGGATGTTTGAAGATATAAGTCGGATTGGAATGGGGAGCGGCGGTACATTGCTAAGGAATGATTCAAATTCAACTACTGCCGTGGAACGTGCACCTCACACAGGTTCTGGTTCAGAACAAACAGTACATTCCATAAACGGTAAAAAACCGCTCTTTCCTGGGTTGAATGGTCCTAGCCATTTAGATCAGTCTGCTTCAATGATTCCTTCAACGAGTGCCTGTGATCCCGCCCCTAAGCCGCTGTTCAGCCGATTGGATTTCGCTGATGGTAATTCCAGATTTTCCGGAAGCGGTCCTTCCCATGATATGTTTGCTAAGATCGCTACTGATCTGCCATCGCAGATGGGTAGCTTTAACGACCGCCCATCAGCACTAATGAGCTTTGGTAATACAGCTAGTCCAAACCAAGCATCGCATTCAATTGGACGACAAATTTACGACACTGCTGACAAATCGGCAACCTCAAATTATGCTGGGGTACAGACAAATGCTTTAAACAAACTGGAGTCTGGAGGTAAATGCTGTTAATTTATCTGAATAAGAATGAGAAATACAAAAAGTACTGAAGATGACAAAGTTTCGAAGTCCCTGATTTGTGCCGAAACTAAATTTTCATCATTCTCTTTGTAGCCGGTGTCTATTCATTTCCAGAAAATGATGGTGGTATACGAGGAGTTAATCAGCATTGCCGCATGCACTCGGGATCACAAGGTCCAAATAGTTTCATTCATCCCAACAAGCCTGCCTCTCCAGTTTCTGATTTTCCCTCGAATCTTTCAATAAGGTATCATTTCCTTTCTTCTTCTACTTTAGTTATTTTGTTGCCTTCGCATTGGTGGATTTTCCCATCGAATCTCTTATAAACAACAGTCCATTTTATATTAATTTGTTCAGATCGTACAGAAATTATGCAGAAATTTCAGTAGCGCTAAACAAAGGATATCTGCTTCTAAAACTGTGGATTTTCTTGGCCACGTTAAACAGCGTAAGGCACAAAAGTTGCGTCCTGGGACTATCTTTTTACAGATTGTCTCAACAAAAAATAAAATTCCTTTTCATGGCATATTTGTTGTTGAGACCTGTCAAAAGCATTTCATTTAATCATGGAAAATTTTCAGGACTGTTTCCAACTCAGTAGATACCGACACTACCCTCTGTAGCACATATCATGAAAGTCTTATTCATTTGAAGTCGAACGAGATTCAAAGCAGTTCTCAAGTACCTCTTCCGAATCTGTCTGAGCCGCCTCCACCTTTTGGTACTGCTCCCATGAATGGCCCAGCTATGTTGTCAAACAAATTGCCAAATGCTGTTCTTTTGAATACGATGCAAAATTCAAATATTGTACCAACACAGACGGTACCATCACCAGCTGTTTCTGGTTCGGCATATCCTTCGGAGCATCCAGTTGGTACTCTTCAGTCACTTGCTTCAACCGCTGCTGGTAGTGCGCTAAATTCTTTACCTGGAAGCAACACTTCACAGAACTTACAGTCGCAACCTGGAAATGCTGCCGTTGCACCATCCTTAATGTCATTACATTCCGCATCATCTACAGTTAGTGTTCCACCTCCTGATTTTTCAGTCCCTCCACCATTACCGCCATCCTTGACAACAAGAACAAGTGTTGGTACACCTATTACTAGTAATTTATTAAGTCACACTGAACCAACCAGTTCCGGTGACTCAAGGACAGGACCTGCTTCAAACCCTCCCCTTCAGAGAAGCTTGTCGCATATGAAGGGAGGGGTATTACCAAACAGTACTGTACTGAGTGGCTTACCTTCAATGAATGTTCCTCCACCTTCATTTTCGGTACCACCTCCTCGAGCACCGCCCACGTTTCCCACTCCTCCACCGATGGCATCCAGTGGGATAACTTCTGGACCTAGACCTGTCAATCTGGCGTCTTCCATGGTTGCGCCACCTCCAAATCTCATGACAGGACCAGTAGGCCTAAGTTGTCCACCACCAGATATGTCTCAACCTCCGCCTAACATTCGTAATGCACTGGGAGCAGGCAATCCAGAAGGCGTTCAACAAATGGTCACCGCAGTTGTTGGCCAGTCTGCCGTGATCGGTCAAACACCTGTAGAAGTCGTAACGGAATTAATCGCCAATGCTTACAACAGAGCTGGAGGCATAAGGCTTCATCATGATGCATCCTTGAAGCAACGGATGTCTATGACCACAGAGAACACCGTGATGATCAATAAAATGAGGGCCCCTGCACCTGCTGGGCCACCCAGACCACTTTCTTCGGTGGGTAAGTTACCACCACCGTTAATGCTTTCACCTAGCACCCGCGGTGGTCCTCCATCCAGAATTTCTAGTTTCAACAAGCGGAAAGGATCACAAATTCGACCATCGGCAACGCGCCCACAACAGCGTCAAAAGCGACAAATAAGCGATATGGTAGCCATCATTCCGGATGAGCATGGTAATTAAACTGCATTACGGGGTTGTTCCTCGGGAAGTTTAATAGCCAAAATTAATTTATTTTATCCGTTTTGACCATTACGCTAGGATCTATGCTTTTCTTTTCTTGTTTAATATTCATTTTTCGCAATTTATGGGAAACAAAAAAGACAAATTTCAGACCATCCCAGTTCACGCGAAGAGCCAGATGACAATATTTTTCTGATAGTGTCTGATGAAGAGGATGGCAACAAGTAGTGATACAAATGGAAGCCATCACTTGTACATCAGTATTTCTCACACAGATATTGCGTTTCGGTAGGAGTATTTTCTAGGCTAGAACACATAATTGGATACCTTGGCTTGCCGTTTTACTACCAGACCAGTCCAAGTATCCGCCTAGATTAATCACCTTACCCATCATTAGTAATAAATTTACGGTTATTCCAATACTCCACGTTTATTATTTGTATGATTACCTCACATAATAAAGTAGGTAAGTCTTATTTCTCAAAATCTGGTTATGCAAATACCTTACGTAGAAAATAGACGGTGTTGCCGAATGTAAACCCATCCAATTTGTAATTAGGCATGATTTATAGACAAAACCTATTACTATATAATTTTCCTTTTTTCTCCAATTGAATACTTCGAATACCTTTTTAAAGGTGTTAGAAATAAGACTAACAGTAATAAGAACGTATTTTGGGCATTTTGTTTTAATAATTGTATTTGGGCAGATTGTCCACCAGTTTTTTCTTTACATGCAATATTGTTAAGATTAATCATTTTAGTATTATTTTGCTCCGTTATTTCGCATTTGTTATCTATTTCTGATGCTGGTTCAGTTTGGATTTGAAATCATTAGTAATTGCCCCTGAAATTTCTCCCGAAGATTCTAGCTTTCTGGGATTACCCAGTGCAGATGCAGTATGAAACTGTTTGAATTTTTGATAATACTAATTACTCTTTTTGGATTTATTTCAGTTTTCCGATTCGTGTATTTTAAGATTTCCAGGACTTCGTTTTCAGTGTTTTGTAATTACACTTCTATTTTTAATATTTCGGATTGTGGTTGGGAAATTTTTCGAAAGACCATCATTTGTTTTTGAAACAGCATCGACTGCAGCGGCGTCAACAGTCGACAGTTTGCGACCAAATCGACCCACGATTTTATTTTTATTTCATTTCCTTTCCTTATCATTGGTCATATTCGTATTTTTTTAACGGAAATTGTGTATGACACATCGTTTTATCATATTGTGAATATATTTAAACACCATGAATTTGTCATTTTGCACAGTTGTAGATTTTGTTTCAATTCGACACTTTGCGCTTCGACATGAAGTGTTTTCTTTTTTTTTTTTTTGTTTTTGTATTTCGCCTTTATCACACAAAACCTACCACGAAACCCGTATCCGGATACTTATTTCAGCACGGTGTGGAAGTGGCAACGGTTGGACAGTTTCAAAGCACGACGGGTCATGTAACCCAGAAGCTTCCAAGAAAGCTGGAATTGTGATGCCGGGTGTTGGTTGGTGAAGACCGTACAGTCCAAACCACTGATGACTTTTGACCGATGAGTAGATTGAAAAAAAAGCGAATTTAGCTGCTGGCAGTGTGAACTTTTATCGGGAGATCTGCGAAAAGCTTTATCCAATATGCGAACATGTAATGCGTGAGGGAGTATATAGCTTTGGTACCTGACAGTTACGTAGCACAGATGATGACTTACTTATTTGTAAATTATATACTACAGGGAGGGGGGGGAGGGGGGGTAGTAGTATAGTTTAGCATTTCAGTTGGTGATTGACTTTTTCTGGTGCGGTATGAATCAGTCGTATTTCTGTTTTCGATGACAGATATGATTCTAATTTTTATAACGTCATGATGATTTAATGAAAGAAAATCTCAGCTTGAATTATGAAGTGATCGAAAATGTACCTTGAGTCGTCATCAATCATCATCATGTGAGTTCCTTTCACAAGTAGTAACTCGCTCTATTTCATACGTACAACATGAAAGTAGTGGAGTATGTTAGTCTTTTCTCTCCTTCGTGTTAGAAATTTGTACTACGTGTTGTTCCTGAAATGCTTCATTTTTCTTTGCTTCACACTTCAGCAGAACAGCTTTTGAAACATTTAGCAGAGGAAGTAGGCAGTTTCTCCTACCGCCTAGGGGAAGATACACAAGAAAAGATAGTATCAAGGATGAAGTAAGATTTCCATGGGTGAAGTCGGTTGGTCATTCAGCCCGGGCTTATGAGGACCAGTGGGAGAAGTGGAGAGAGGGACGAATCTTATATCGCAGGAAATAATATGCATAGAAATCTTGTGGGGCTTGGTTTCTCTAGCTTTCCCGTGTGTTTTTCCTGGAAAAATGCGGAAGGGGCAGTTGTCACTCTTCACCTTTATCGTTACGTTTTACATCGTCAACGGTTCGTTTTGTATCCCTCCGATAGCAGTGCAGCTGTTTCGGTTGTTCACTATAATATGATTTTCTCAAACTATTTTGATCTCTTGCATGGCATCGTTGAATTTGTTAACTCCTGTACGGAGCATATTTTAGTTCACAGGACAGTAAAATATTGTTATAAGAAGGATAAAAGTAAGAAGTCTCCTAAAGTAGAGTGGTTATAGAGGAGGAATGAGCAGTAGTTTTAAAATAAAGAGTTAGTCAGTTTTTTTTCGTATCTATTTAAAAGCAAAAAATTGCTGTGACCACAAAAGGAGGACGATGACAAACTGTTTTGTTGATAGCATCGTGATTACTACGGTTTTTTTTTTTTTTTTTTTTTTTTTTGCAAATTCGATGATAGTGTATCCATTTTTCGAGGCCAGTGCGTGCTTTTCCCGTGGTTCATATATTACGAGGCTAGAGATTTTTGAATTCCAAAAAACATTTGCCTTGTTCCTTAGCGTACTTTGAAATGCCTTATCGTGTACTTATATACATGTTGTTCACTAGTTAAAACTTTCACCGTGCTGGGGTTGTCCATGGCTTCCTAAACTGTATTCATTTTCCCGGTAAAGTGTTCCAGACTACACAGAGAATGAATGGGCTATAGAAAAGACCAGAGATTTTTCCGATCCGCGCAGAGTTTTTTCTCAAATAGAAAATCGCTGGGATGTTACGTAGAGAAAAGAAGGGGACATTCCTGGCTATCACTTCATCCATTTAGGATTAATCAGATTGCAAGATCTAGGAATGGTATTAGTATTTATGGCTTGTCGAATTTCCTGTAGTAGATGACAATCAAGTTCGAAAACCATACGTAATTTTCATCATTCTGATGGGTCCTTCCTTTTAATTGTTCAGAGCAATATTGTCCGCTCTTGAAAATCTTTTTGACGCTTAAGAAGAATAAGTCTGTTTCTATATTCGCAGTTCAGGATGTTCGAAAATGCTCATAATTTTTGAAATACATCAACAACAACGTATATGGGGGGTGGAAGTATTTCCTCCTCAGTGTTTTAGTTCCATTTTCTTTTTTTTAGAGAATATTTCTGCGAAAATGGTAGCAAAAAACATTCGCTGGTTTAGCATACAATATGTCGGATTGCAGTGAAGAAAAAAAAAGAAAAAGAAATAAACTTTGAAAATGAATCTCTAAACTCAAGTATTCACGGTAACTAGTTCATTCCGGAAGTCTCGGGTTTCCATCTAAGTTTACATCCGGTGGAATCGTAAATTCAGTCACACACTGGCCAAACTAAATCTTTTCCTACATAATATGCATGTTCACCGGTATCCGCCATATAAAGTATTCCCGCTCTCTTCCCTTCTCATTACACCTTGCATTATGTTTTCGTGGCTCCACTTTTGAGCTGCAATGTAATATTGCTTTGATATTCCACAGCGGTTTATTGAACACGGTAGTTAATTGATGAAATCTCAATTGAGTGACCTGAGTGCGGTTAGCTGTCTGTGAATAATTTACAATTAGATATTTGAAAGATACACGCGACGATATGTGTAAAGATATCACTTTTATTTTGATATGTGGTATTTCATTTCGTCTACTTTTCCGCCTTCAAGCTGTCAACGTCTACGTTGATCCTTATGAAATTTCACTGCAAAATTTGAAATCCTATTCAACCTTCCTGTGCATTCCGTGTGCTTCACTAAACGTTTATTGTAGTATTTTATTTGCATATATGCGATTTCGTTTATATAATTTATATGGTTTCTTTTTTTTTTTTTAATGCATAATATGTTCAAAAAGATTTCTTCATTCCATTTGTTTTTCCATGGCATATTTGAAGTTCCATACTTTATTGATAGGATACCGTATTCATAGGTCAGGATATCATAAAGGAAGGAAAAGATTATTCTATCCATGGTTCTAAGAGGTCCAGGATTCACGAAACCGTGTCACATGCACGTAGCGTTTTCTTTTCACATACATATGCGGAAATTCTTATAGTTTCAGTGTTGATTTCAAAAAGTTTCGATTGGTTTACTACGTGATTGAAGCGAGTCCACTATGTTTTCACCTGTTTATTCTGCTGGTTGGTATTAATGCTTACACAAATGATATTTGAACTTTTCTTGTGTATCACTAATTTGCTGTCGTTCAGTCTACATAAAATCTAACGATTTTATGTTCTTGAAGCAAATTAATTTCAGGAGGAGTGCATGTTCCACATCCGATGTTCATGTCGTTCCAAAACGTTCCTAATGCTCCACGCATGTCTTATATTCCTGCGCTTCATCCCTTTCCTTTCCCTCCGTTCACACCAAATGCTTTTCCACCATTGCACCGAAATGGAATTTTAATGGGGCATTACAACAGTGATTGTCCACCTCAGCCTCGAAAATTGTTTATTGGAGGTTTGAGTCACGAAACTACTGATGAACAGGTATACTTTACTCATAAAAGAGTTATGATCTTCTAAAATTTATTTCGCACATGGAAATAACATTGTGCGGATGAATTATTTATTCTGAAGTTTTACCAGAAGTTCTGATATCTTTTATAAAGTGCATGGTTTCCCTTCTAAAACACATATTACACTCGCTATGTCTAAAAGTTCATATGTTTGTAGTTACGACAGTATTATTCACAGTGGGGTACTGTAGTGGACTGTATAGTTATCAGGGATCCACAAACAAAGTATTCACGTGGATTTGGATTTGTGACATTTGCAACAATACAGATGGCTGAAGCTGCTATGGCTGATCGACCTCACACAATTAACAACAAAGCATGTTATTTATCTATTGTTAGATAACTTTTGGATTATCCTGTTTATATATGTCATGTCCCTCTAAGCATTTATATTTAAGGCCTTTGCGATACTTTTCTTTTTCAGGTGGTTGACCCTAAACGCGCTATACCTCGTGAACAGATGTCACCTCTTCTTCCAAACCATCCTCCGTCATTCCTAGAAATTGAACCTGATCCAGGATGCAAGTTATCCTTGTCAGGTGGCATTCTTTTTTTTTTCTTTTGAAGATCTGATTAGCATAATATTCCTTACTCTGCTGCAAGTGAGTGCATTTTTTCGACTAATTTCAGGGATACATTGGGCGTGGCATACAGTTGATGACTTACGACAGTATTTCGATAATTTTGGGACCGTTGAGCAAGTTGAAATTTTGGGCAATCCTCGGGGACTTGGTTTTGTTGTTTTTGAAAACAAATCTTCGGCAGATAAATGTTTAGAACATGGGAAAATTCACATAATCAATGGTCAGAAATGTGAAATTACCGTAAGTTTGACTTCAGTTTTGGATATAATTATCGAAATATTTTTTTCTGTGGCAGACAATTCCACGACTACTTTTAAAAATTTCACGACATAGGGATTTTTTGATGACTTGATATTTTTAACTTATTTTAATAATTAAAGTTGAAATTATATTAGGTAAATGGAGCTTGTGAACTTAACAGCATTTATTACTTTCCAGCGGAACCCTATTGAACACTCTATCTTTCAACGCAATGATACATTTGATGGTAATGATTCGGAGATAATCGATGAGCAAGCTGATTCTGCTAGTGCGAGTGGACAAGAAACGCCGGATGATGGCTCTACGAAAACTCTCGAAAACGGTTTTGCGAACAGCTTGAGCTTTGCCGAACCAGAAAATGCTTGTACTTCATGCGATGCTGATACTGCTCAAAAACCGAAAGGAGGTGTAGGGCATAAGAAAATTGTCAAATTATCAAAAATGGAGAAAGAAGAGGCGAATGCGAAATGTGTTAGAGAAACGGGAGATAAAAAGGATATGAATGATAAGCGTGATAGGAAAACCCAATTAGTAAAAAATGATAAGAAAAAGGCCAAGAAAACAAGCAGGAACTAAAAAGTGAGTCCAAATTCAGGATATATTATTTGACCCTATTGTATTTGTTCTTTATGCTGACTAAAATTATCGCTGTGGCGCTTTCAAATCTGTTTCTCTACTGCGTTTGCATTCCTCCACTCTTTTCAGTGACTGGATCTTCTGCTTGGCTGTCTTATTAAACGGTCATGTTGGGAAAGAAAGAATTCAGAGTTGCTGGGAATTTTCATTTGTCTATGGTAATCATTTATATCGCTACATCCACTGCTTTGCATGGCTGTGGGAATGGCTTATTTTTTTTTTTCTTTTATTTATTTTGTATCAGACCTCCTCCCAAATGTTTTTTTTTTATCTTTTTATAAAAATTTAGTATTTTGCGTGTTAGGCAGTTGTAGACTCCAGAGAGGACTATTTTATACCTACAGGAGTTAAAATGGAGAACGGATGGTATTTGCGCTATTTTTGCCTGAGATCAGGTGGCGTAAATATTTTACTGTTCGAGATTTATGTGCATTCACTACCGCTTATCCATTAAACTGGATAATATGTTCCTTTCTATTTGGTTCGTTATAATTTCACAGTTCGAGTCAAATTTCGTTCTTTCATGATAATGTACATAAACGATTTTATATTTATCATTCGTGAACAACATTCATTACTTTTTATTTATTATTCTTTCGATTGAGTCTATAAAATATGTTTTAAACAGTGGACTATTATTGTACCTCATTTTCTTCTGTGCATAGACTTGCGAATTTATAGGTCATCTTATATCTTTTAATTGTTCAAATTTCATGAAACAGATTTAGAAATTTTCGGGATTCGTAAACCTCGCGAGGGATACACAATTTAAAACATTTTTAACAGGGCAGTTTATAGCTAGTTTTTACAACCTTCGTTATCGTTGGGATGCAATTTTTCAGGGCACCTGTTATTAGTAGTTGTTTATTATTCAGCGGACCGCCATGCACACAATAAGTCATCTGTCTATTAATGCATCTTCATCAGGTTATGGTGTGGTAGTCTGAAATCATGTTTTCCGGTGTAGTGTTTTCCTGCTTGACCTTTTCCCAGCTGCCTATGTTTATTTAACAATCGCTCTTGTTTAAAAGACTTTTATCCCCATTATGGAGAAGTCTTCTTTATTCTTTTCAAGAAAAGTTTACTCGGCTTGCTCATTGTAATCCATTAATGATTATTTTTATGGTTTTATTTCAGCTGAACGCTGGTGATATTTACTGTGATAGCTAAATGTGGCTAAAATAGTTTGCTTTGGAATTTTTGTTACTTCTATTTATTTAAGTGTTATTGCTTCATGTCTTGTGTGTTTGGCACACACTCTTACATTTGTTTCATGTAAAGATGCATGTATGCACCATATGTATTGCTACATTGGTGTCTGGCATTTCACAGGTTTCTCTCTACGGTTATTTAGCTTTGCTTATTTTGGGAAAGTCAAAATCAAAAAAAAAAGTTGTATTTGCAGTACACATCACTAAATGTGATAAATGAATTGTTTGGATTTAACAAAAAGAACAAAAGATTGTCAGAGGAGACTTTCAACGGTTTCATTTGTCTATGAAATAAATCATTTAAAGTTGTAGGAACAGCGTTATTTTCTTATCCTTACCCGATTATATTTCAGTACATACATAGCTTCATTTTTTCTACGAAACTAGCTTTGTATGTTTTCAAACCAATAGAGTTTTGTATCCTATCTGATGTAATGGTTTATTTTCTTCTTAATAATTTTTATCCAGAAGTTATCTAGGCGAGAGAGGTTGTAGTATTCACAGTTTGTAGTATTCACAGTGGGTATAACTGAATTACGTAGCTTGGAAGGCACAATGCATTTATTCATGTTTTTTTCTTCCATCTAATTGAATAGTAATTGATTGTAATACCTCGAACAGTGCATTAGTCCTGTGCGGCACATTTCCAATGTCCTGGAAAACTGTGGTATCAAGAATTAGTTTGTAACCTGCCTGGTTCCAGATCCTATCAAATGGTTAAGCAATCTGATGATGAACAACGATAATGTTTATCGCATTCGGTATGTATGTAACCTAACTGATAACGAATGAAAATCTTGCGGAGTGGAAGAGAGTAGTGCATGTGTTGCTTATCCTTACAAAGAATCTGTACCTAGTTTGGTAGTAGCACACTGAGTAATAAATGAGAATCGCTGAAGTTTTTCAAGCTTTCAGTTCCTTTCCTCTGCTGCTGATTTAATCTTTTATCTACGAAAGGAAGATACATGGTGTTGCAGAAATGCAATAAGATTCATTCAACTACCTGACAACGCATAGTCGATCGGCTCTTTCAAAATTAGCACGGACCAGTTCATAATATTGACCATCAGATAGTACTACTGAATGCAGCTTCAGGCACTTCAGCCGGAGAGTGTCAATGAATTTGCTGGAACATTTTGGAGCAAAGGCTAGAAGTTGTACTTATTTCATTTTCAAGTTATTTATTTAAAATGCTGGGTAGGTAAATTTATTGGATAATAGGAGTAGTGAATAATACTAATCTTTGAATAAATCACCTGGATTTGTCACTGAATCTGAGGGTTCCATCATCCCATCGAATTTCAAGGCGGCATAACTTTGGGCAGTTTTGCGCGATACTGTCAATGAACTGGTCAATATGAATTTTTGCAATAACCTTTGAACAGCAGTCTTCCGCTGTACCCATGACAAGTACTCTACGAAATTTCTCGTTAAGTTTAAATCTCTCTATTGGAAATTTTATCCTGAGAATAGTGAGACGATGTTCGTTTTTTAGGGTAAAAAAACAATTTGTACTGATAGTATGGTATTTTAATAAAACTGCAAATGCAACTCGTGTCATATTAAGCAAACTTACCTAATGTTTTTTAGTTTCGGTATCATATTTGTCCAAAAATACTCTAATAATTTATGATGTCCTCCCAAGTTCAGACCTAATAATTGGTTACCCATTCTGGATATGAGGTCGGTTAATGATGTTTCATTCAGTGAGTCACAGGTGTCCAGATTAAGATACTGTAAATTTACAATGGAATCTGAACCCATCCAGGCTTCTAGAACCTGAAAATGAGTTGGTAAATGTCTTCGGAAAAAAGCATCATTTTAGCTGTAATCCATCCTATGTTTCAGTGAAACTTTCCATGAATGTTAAGCGAAGTGTTAGCTCTTGATCTTACTTGGTCATTCATGTTTTCGAGCCAAGACGCATCAAGCCAAATTAGATGTTTTAGTCGAGTTAAAGTACTAATTAAGGCATCAGACGATAATTCGGTACCACAGATATTTAATTCCTCGATATAAGTGTTTTCCCATTCAACGGATTTTATGATTTCATTGTCCAGTGCTAAAGTCACAGTTAATTTAATGAATTGGACATGCAATAACTTCTCTAATTAAAAAAAATTCGCATCGCTATATGAGTTCTGAGGTGTTTCTTATTTTACCTGACATGTCAAACGTCACCTTCCGTAAGAAGTTTAGAATTGCAGGAGAATTAAATGATCGGTATAAAATGCTGAAATGCGCTTTTGGAAACTTCGAGAAAGCAGATGGTACTTCTGGTTGATTCTCACACTGAGAGAAAGCTACCTAATGATATGAATTAAACAGCCGGCAGCTAGCAGCAAGAGCCTTTTGATGGGTTTGTTCAGAAAGGTTGGCTGTGTAATAACTTGTAAGTGTTAAGCTGAACTGGAATGGAAATGAAAAGGTAGATCCAAAACAGACTTGCATGAGCGAGAAGAAGACTCCTAAGTTTCTTGCAGCGTTGCAGCACAAGTCGAAGACAGGACCCAGTAACTTTAGTGCAGTAGTTGACACAGAGACACTCTAAGTGGGCACAATTTGATGATATTGATTCGACGTGCTCATCTGTTATAAAAGGCACCTGAAATCATCATCAGAGCATAAAAGTCAACAACGTGCCAGAAAAAATTGAAATCCAAAGGAGGAGGAACTCGGAAATCCTCTCACCTAAGATGACAGAACGTAAGGTGGGAGTTGAAATTTTACCTGAATATTAACTCTGGCTTGCATCACAGACGTCGTTGCGTTATGGTACTAAGATGAAGAACTAAGACGCACCACTAGAAGTTTTAGAAAAACTATTTCTACAGAGGCATCTGCGTGTACAACTTAGATGGAGTGCTGAAAGAATGAAGACTCAAATCTTTAAAATTAATGAAACAAAATCTAAGCATATATGAAGGAACTAACACCCCAAAAGTTAACAACGCGGAGATTCGGTATATATTGTTTTAGTTTATGCACATTCACTGTCTCATAAACTTCTTCTTCTTCGTCTTCTATCTTCTCATATGTCCCTGTAAAGCTTTTTGGTATTCTGAATCTACTATATTTATTAAAATACTTTGAAATAGAAAAAATGAGAATTGCTGCTTCAGCTGTTTGGCATAATCTGACCCAAAAAACGCAAAAACCCGTAAAAAATGCTGCACTGCTGATATGATAAATAAAGTTGTTGTAGAATGGTATGTGATAATTACCAATTATTTGAAGCACTTCCATTGAAGAGATGAATGTGTAAACTTTTCTCAGGAAGCCTTCCAGGAAAATATTCCCACTCAAGCATATTGTTAGTGAGCGTAATCTACTCGGGAAACTTTGTAAGTCAGAAAAGTCGTGCAGCTGCATAGCTGTTGAAAAATCTGCCAATAAGAAAACAAATTTAAGCAATGAGAATAACGTCAAACGGAGTACTGTTCAATTTAAATTGGAGAATAGGAATTCATAATTTTAGGAAATTTTTTTTGTTTGGGATATAGCTGACAGCAACAACCAGATGAACTATTAATAGTTTAATTAGTAAGTAGATTGTGCGGAAAAACGTGTTGGAACGATATGTGTGTATAAACTGGTAGGAATGGTATGATGAATAATTAAAAAGTTCGTGGAACCAGGAAAGCTTACCTAATGTCATGGACCAAAGCTGGGGACAACGTGCGGCTAATTCATGAAGCACATTAGGTGTTATTAAATCAGTCGCCAGTTCTATTACTCGTAATTCTGTAAAGCGCGATCCAATCAAATGCAACAAATAATCTTGATTGGTTACCTGAAAACTACCCACAGAATAGGCAGCTTTTGAAATTATAGCAACATTTAAATAAGTTACTATTGCGCAACTGTCGCTTAAACAAAAAGAAATCTGAATTTCCAATTTTAAGTCAAACAGACAGACATAAAAGAGCATTTCTGTTAAACTAAGATACTTTGCCTAGGAACTAACAGAAGGTGTGAACCTGTAGACCTCCATATGATGGACGGAAGGAAATGAGATGCCACAGCGACGGACTCTGAGCAATTTCTTTCCATCTTCTACAAACCTGTCCAACAATGAGCACTTGATAAGGTGATAGATAGGAAAATATTGCTTGTAACATTTTGTCTGGTAGTTTTTCGACTGTCTGTAAAGAATTAGGATAAATATTTAAAAGCAAGAAGAGAGGCTTTTCAATTTCTTTTTTTAATTGAAGATTTAAATACTACGATAGCTTGCAAATGAAAAATTAACAGTATGTACTTCTACTTGTAAAATCCAACTTTGTTCATTAATTTCTACATGTTTTCTTCATTTTGATGTTTTCTCCAGACAACTGACAACAAGAAGTGTTAGATATCCGTATAATGTATGGATGCTGTCAAAAAAAGACGAGTGATGATGGAATGTAAAAGACTTCGGTCAATTGTACACGATGATAACCGTGATTGGCCATTGTGGTGTTCATTCTTTCTTAGAGAAGACAAAATTTAAAAGCAAAACAGACTTCTCCTGAAGTTTCGGTTTAAAAAGAGAATTAATCATTGTTAAATCTGATACCATAGTAATGACTAACAACGACATTGTTTAATGAAACTGTCGGCAACTCGTCTTCCTCCAATTTTTTGGTGAAGGTATCAATTTGGTGCTTTGTTAAGCGACGGGTCATGTCGTATAGAGCTGCCATTTTCACTATTTCGATTTTAATTATGCCATAAAATCATGTATTCCTTTTAATCAAGTGAAAAAATGTTTGAGACCACGCGATACATTTTATATTAAAACACATCTTGAAATTAGCCAGAACGGTAGCATGGCGATCTAATTATAATATTATTCAGTGAATAAATGCCACATCTACTTATCTTCCGCATTACCAAATGTTCGGCTAAAATGATTGGGGATAAAGTGAAAAGGTTAAGCAGGAGAGGCACCAAGCAATAGAACTGCAAAACGATCAGACCATGTTAGTGATAACATCGAAAAGAGATCATTTGTAGTAATTTGGGCTTCTGTAGTTCGAATTAGCTATCACTTATGTGCAATCAGGAATTTCTTCCACTCTTCGGCTTTCATTTTTCCTACAGAAAGCTATCACTCAAAATTATTTTTGAAAAGAAATACTCCCTTTAACAGTTGATTGATTAACTGATTCCTACCAACATTGTTTATTATTTCATTTGCTCTTAATAATGTTCATAAAAAATGGAAACATTTCATTAAGAAGAAAACAATATGTTGCAGAAAAGTTCGATAATGGCGATGAAAATGAATGTAAAAGTTTGAGGAAACAAAAAGCTTTTTAACAAAATAATGATGAAATCTAAAAGCCAGCAAAGCTTTACATCGCAGACTTTCGATTGATCGATATATATTGCAGAGAAAACTATTTGTTCACATCATTGATCAGTCTATCTCCAACAGCTGAACAATTTAAGCTAATTATAACGAATTCTTGAATAAGAATTGTTTCAGAGTATGAAGGGGTAGAGAAAAAAAAAAAAAAAAACTAGTTGTGAGTGGAATAAGTGACAACATTATAGATGCCGAATAATTAATAATAGCAATGAAAATACTAATACTAATGTCAATAATTTAATGACAGTAATTAATTTTAATAATTTAATAATAATAATAATAGTAACAGTAATAATAATAATAGTAATAATAATAATAGTAATAATA